>PVJC01008069.1:0-49511 GCA_004026665.1 Murina feae | reverse complement strand
CACAGATTCAAATTGCTACACCAGACCTATAAGCCAATTAGGAAATTATTTATACTTTTATTATGACATAGTTTATACATTTCACATTTTTAGAGTTGATTAATCAATTAATTAATTTAGCAAATATTAATTAAAATCTATATTATCGATCTAATTTTTATTAAAAACTATAACTTATTCACATACTTCATGGAAAATACAATACTATTAAACAAAATCAACCTTTATTTTTCCCCTTGAAATTTGGATTATGAATGATTTTCATTTTGTTTCTACCTGTATTTTCTAGTATTTTTACTATAAATATGTGTTAATATATGATAAGAAAAGGTTATTAATTTTTAAACTACATCCATAGCACTATGCTAGCCTTTGAAGTGAGAGTGGAGAATTATTAAATTAATATTAGTAGTCTGTGCTTTTGTAAACTTATAATTTAGCTTAATAACCAAAAGTATATGCAAATAAAAATTTTAATTATATATTAAAAAAATACATAGTAACAAAATGAACAATAATGATATTTCAAGGTAGTATTTAATGATGAGTTATAATGAACTTCAAATAATCTCATTTAATTAAGAGAAAAAAAAAGTATAATGTTGGTACTCTGATCCCTGTTTTCGGATGGGGAAACTGAGGCTTCTTTGTTTATTTAGCTTGTGAATCTGTGTAGAAGCTATAATTTAAGAAGAACTAATACTTCCAGAGTGTTTGCTCTGTACCAGGAGCATGAGGTTAAATGTGGTGCACTGGTTAGGATGATGACTTCTTCAACCATCCCTTGATTTGTATCTTTACTTTGCTCCTTACAAGAAGCTGTGTAATCTTGAGCAAATCATTTAAACTCTCTGGGCCTGTGTTTCCTCATTTAAAAAATATGGATGATAATATCTATATTACAGGGTTAAGGGAATTAAATAAATTATATATGTAAAATGTTTAGCACAGTGTGGTACATTGTGTTAACTATTACCAAAATATATTAATTCAATCAAATTTTATAACCCAATGAGGCAGGCATTAATCAGATATCACTATCTCTACAGTTAGATGGGGAAACCAAGGTCAAGAAATATATGATTTTGCCAAAGACGGTACGTGGCAGAGCTGGATTTGAACCCCAGCACTCTGACTCTGTGCTCTTAACCACTGTATTGAATGCGGTCTTCAGATCATAAAACAGCCCAATGTCTTTTATGTGTTGAGTGAATTAGTGATAAGTAATAGGGAATGCATGTCTCCATATGTATATACTATAAAATAAATATGCTTTTGGAAAGCAGATGTATTTATGTATTTTAATATGTATTCTTAGAGTTTTAAAAAGTTGTCTCTGGCATCTGTATCAAACCATATATCCTTACTGAGGACAAAGGTAGATTCTTTCTCCCTCCTCTTTCCTAACTCTCTTCTTCCCGGTCTCCTGCACCCTAATCCGCTTTTCTATTTCACCAGCATTGTGTTGGCTTTTTTTCTGAAGGCCCCATGTTTGTAATGTAGAGTTCACAGTGGGGATAGTTCTCTTATTTCTGAGATATGATTGAGAACTCAGAAGACATTGACTTTAATGTGGAATTTGATTCTTCCCCCCAAATATTTTACACATTTACAGTTATAGCCCTCAGATATTAGTACTTTAGATGAGAAAGTTTGATCAGAAATGTGTATAAATGATTTAAAGTCATCTTTGCAAAAGTGACAGTAATAGGGCTGGCAAGCAGGTAAGTAGCTTCTTAGGTACACACTTGCTAATGAAAACTATAACCAGAAGAAAATAATACATCAAATGGATGGAATATTTGTTTGAAGACTATTCTAAGTTCAATCAAATTTAAACCAATTATACTATTTTAAAAAGTATGTTTAATTGTGAACTACTAATAACCATACAATTCTATGTCAATTGAATAGCTTTAATTTTTCCTCCTAAATCTATTAAGATCAGTGATTCCCAATCTTGGCTGCATATTAGAATTAACTGAGGTTGAAAGGAGGTTTAAAAATTCTTTATGTCTTGGTTGCACTCTTTTTATTCTTTTTTAAAGGTTGTTTTTGTTTTTTATATATTTTTATTGATTTCAGAGTGGAAGGGAGAGAGAGAAAGAGATAGAAACATCAATGATGAGAGAGAATCATTGATCACCTGCTTCCTGCACACCCTGTACTGGGGATCAAGCCTGAAACAGAGCATATACCCTTGACTGGAATTAAACCTGGGACCCCTCAGGTTTGGCCATAAAGCAAGTAGTATTCCTGGGCTGAAGAAACTCCAAGGAAGCTAGTCGCTAGGGAGAGGAAGCCAGGCATCTCAATATGACATCATTACCCAGAAGGACACTTAGCATATCAGCCTTTTATATGTAGAGATTAGAGGCCCAATGCATGCAATTCATACAAGGGGCTCAGCCTTTGCAGCCCCAGCTGCCTCTGCTGGCCCTCCCAGTCCCTCCCAGACCCTTGTAGCCCCACGCAGCCCCAGCTTTGTCCGGAAGAATGCCCGGTCTAATTAGCATATTACACTTTTATTATTATAGATGAGTTTTGGAAGGCAGAATTTATATTGAAGAAAATCAATGGGAGAAACATAAAAACAAAACAAAATATATTTCAAACAGGATGAAGAATGGCAATTGAACCCTTCCTTAGAAAGAAAAATATGGGAATAAATAATAGAATTCTATCACCATCTTACATTTGTTGACAAGCCAATAGTTTCATTGTTAGGTAATGGACAATCCATGCTTCCTCTCCATCTGGGGAGGACTCCCTTAATAAACAGAGCTCAAGCTGCAGTCAGGTACCAACTGAATGAAAGAGCCACCTCTTAATAGCTGAGGCAGGTGATGCTGAACAGCCCCAATGGTTAGAGATAAGATAAGAAGGAAATTGGTTGATTTCAAGAAAGGCCTGGAATCACCCTCTGGGTTGACCCAAGTTGTTTCAAATGATGAGTGGCTATGAAGGTGACAAGATTTTATTGGCCTGAAAGAAATACAGAGAAAATAAATGTTTTGTTTGCTTCTCTAAGGACAAAGAAAATATGTGTAGTGAAGTTCCTTCCTAAGAGTGAGGATGTAGTCTGCTGTCAGTGTCCTGCTATATCTATCACCAATGGAGAAGCAAAGACTACAGAGGCATTTTAAGTTGTGCCTCTCAATAATTCTAAGTGGGCAGCCCAAAAAACCAAGACAGGAAAGGGAATATGCTTTTCTTACACTTTCATTGTTAGTTTATCGCTGGTTCATCCACGTCTCCCTCATATTCTCAAATAATCTTTTGCTTTTATTATTCTCCTGGCATATCTGACTCTCCTGGACAGGGTCCTTTTTACTCAAGAATAGTCTTAGTATTAAACTTTGTCACTTGGTTGGGAACTAAGGACATTACATCTGAACAGTTTAACTTGTTTTTATTTAAGCATGACGAAACTCCATAGGACTTTTCAGTACTAGTACCCAGTGGGTTTTGTACATGATCAGGTTATAGCAATACATGAAATTTGCTGGCAAAGTAAAAATTATATACTTCATCTGTGTTAGAATTTAAATGCTAAAAGAAGATGCTTTAATTTCATCTTCTTGAGCTTTTTTCTCCAATGTTTTTCAATGTATTCCAAATTAGAATGGGAAAAAATGAAGTGCACTTTTTGTTTTAATGTCAATGACTCAAAATGTTTTGGGTGTGTCTGTGTTCAAGTCATTGTACCAACAATAGACTCTTGCACCCAATAATCCATTTCTACATTCGAAGAAAATCCAGAAACAACTTTTCACACTGAAAATTCAGGAATGGAATGGAAATATTAAAAAAAAATATGTCCCTTGTTATTGGAGTGGAAAAATTTTATTATGAAACAGATCTTTTAACTCAGAACTAATAATTGAAGTCATAAAGTATTTCAAGTATTTTAATCTAATCACCAACACAACAGATTTCTGGAATTGCTAACCAATGAGCAAAATAAATTATACTTTGCATCATATAAAAAGAGGAAAAAAAGCCATTAGATTTTGGGATAATACTGTTGATTTAGCAACACCATAAATATACTCATTTTTTTTCACCTTAACTTTGCAAAAATCCCAGGAAATGGAAATTGCTATGTGTTTACAATTTGAACTCAAATGTATTACAAAAAAATGGGTAGATGTCTTCTTTAAAATAATATATTTATATAGTTTGACACAAAGAATAATAGCTAAGGTTATGCAACTCAGAAGAATCAAAAGATACTGCATTAACACAAAATTGTCTTTTAATGTTTGTTTACCAGTTCATTGTATCTTACAGAAAATGAAAACATTATTTTTATAATACAGATTGGTTCTTTTCCTCCGATTTGTACTCAGTAGGTATTAAATGCCTTTAAATACTGATTTTTTAAATCAGGTGCCTTACTGACTTTTTGTATTTTTTATTTCTTTTGTTGTACATCATTGCTGCTCTGGCAGTAGTGAGCTGTGTTACAGTTAACTTCTCAACAAAACTGTCAGTTATCCATTGATCATTTTTGATGCATTCTATGCTGAGAAATGATAGCAATTGCCTTTTAATCCTCCCCTCCTAGTGGTCAGCTACTCCATGAGATTACCATATTCTTTGGATCACTGAATCCAGAAACCCAGTATGGCTGCCAGCAACCAAATTGGAATCTCCATTGAGTCTACTTTTAATTGCCAAAATAAGCGACTATATTATTGTATAAAATAAAATGTTACCAGGTACCGGCCCGCTTCCTATGCGAAAAACTTTAAATTTACAAATACCATATTTGACTAAAAATTACTGTGCTAAAATCTGGCAGCAGTCATTAAAAGATGGCTTCCAGTGTTAATGTGATTAACTTGCTTCTATGCCTATTGTCTTTTTATATGAATCCTTTCTTACTGTTTGGTTTTCAAATGGAGATCTCCCAGTGAAACTTGCAGATAAACTTTGTTGCTTATATGGGCTAGAAGTGTGAATTATGGACAAAATGATCAATGCAAGATTTTCTAACCCTAAGTCCCATCTTATTTCTCTGATAGTCTTGGAACCCAAGTCTGAGGAGCAATTTCTGAATCATTCAATGATGTTCTGACTTTCTGTTCAGAAAGGAATTAGGATAACCTTTCTTTTCCCAATATCCTCAGTGATATATTGGGGAATGAAGTAGGAAAATAGACATTTGGTGGAAAAATGGAAAATGATAACATTAAAAAAACAAACCAAGAGCGATTCAAGTAGAAGTTCAAAAGGGTAAGGAGATCCTCATCCTTTAGGGGAAATCAGAAGATAAAAATTCTGCCCGGCAGTATTGATTTTTTTTTACAAGCTTAGAAAAATGGTGTGCTATCAATTTAGATTTTAATCAGCTAAAAGTCAGTCCAGAGTTTTTGATCAGCACCAGTTCCTATACTAGTAAGTATTCAAAAGTTAAGAAATGGTAGCTAATTTGCTTAACATTATAAAGGTAGAACTTTGCAGCAATTAACTGAATATTATATATCCTCTTCAATATGAATTTGTTCCTACTTGCATTTCCAATAAAAATCTTATAACATGAGTAATAATCATTCAAGTATGGGCTTCTCCAATGAGCTCACCCCCATAGTTGAAGTGTTAGAATCACTCTTTTGGAGATAGTCCCATCTTTAAATAACATATTCATCTTATTCTAGACCATTCACATATTACTAATTTTAAAATTCAAATTCTATTTACATCAGCAATGTTTGAGTTAAACCTCACAATCTCTTTGGATTTATATTTGTAATTTTTGCACAATTTGCATATCCAACTTAATGTAAAAATGTGCATGCATACACTGTCATCTTTTAATATTAAAGCATCTGAAAATTTCCAGCTATGCTTTTGATAAAAGAAGTGATTTACTTTTATTTACATTTTATCTAAATAATATAAGTATAGTTATGGTTTTATTGACTTCCAATTGTTCTGTATCTTCCACGCATGTAACTCTACATTTAGAGAGTAAATTTATTAGAATTATTACAGAGCTTTAAATGCAACCACAATCAATTCAGGAAACAGATTTATTTACTCATGTTCACGGGAAGAAAATCTACATAAAAACATTCATGAAAGCACACCAGCTATGTCATACTTGGGTTATGATACTAAATCCCATTTATTAGAACTCATTGTGAAACAATGGGAAACCATAAAATGTAATTTGAATACAAATATTGGTCCCTGTGGGGGTCTCAACAGTCATAAAAATATAGGAAAACAGAGTTTTAAGATTGGAGCTGCTAATGCAAAAGTTGTTTTTCTGAAGCTGGCCTTACCTTTTCCCTTACAGACCTCATGATTTTAGTGTAAACTCTATGATGACAGGTTCAGTGTTTCATTTACACCTAATGATGACCAGCAGAGAAAGTGATATCATGGACCACATTTTCTTATGGAGGGAGGTTTAGAACTACTTGGTTGACTTTTTTCCCCAACCGCAGGCACCAGTTGGGCATTCTAACGTACACACAAATAAAAAAAAAAAGAATTTTGAAAGTTGGGTCCTTATTTCTTGGTTAGGAAAGTATGCAGTTATTCATTCCTTTTATGATTTAAATGTTTTAATGTAATGTAAATAAGAAGGAAATATTAAATAGTTTAAAGTTATTTTTATAGGACAATAACATTTCATAGGCTAACATAAAATCAAGCTGCTAAATTTTACAATTTTTCTGTCCAGCAGTTTATCTATATAACTGCCCTGAGTAGATGCTAAATGCTGCTTAGCCAACAATCCTTAGAACTTAAATGTAACTCAGTAAAGCTACTTAAAAGATAACAATTCTTCTCAGGCATGTGTAATTTTAATTAGAAGAAGGTAGAGTCTCTCATTGGTTAAATATTATCTGCTTATTTAAATTTCATACTTCATATAAATGGGGTTATTAAAGAATTTTAACTGTGCTTTTTATTATGCATTGGACTTTCTTCTTTTCTTCTTCTTCTTCTTTTTGGTCAAAAGGCAGGATGTTTGAAGAGTAAAATACTCTATTGGAGACTTGCAGTAGGAACTTTTAGAAAAGTATAGATTACTCCCTTGTGAGACTGAGTTTTGTGCGACCTCTCAGAATCTCAGTTTATGTAAAGAAGCCTTATGTCAAATCTGCTGCTCTAACTTTTTTCTTGTGCATTTCAAAATCGTACAAATGTGTAAAAGTTGTGCTTGTGGAAGCTGCTGCTCCGGGTAACTTTACTTTCCTTAACTTAATCCTAGCAATCCTCAAATTACTGCATGCCCCGCCCATGAAAGATGCTTCCTTAGGATGATATAGCCTAAAGGGTTTGGCTCAAAAGCCTCCTTATGCAGGACTTTCTTTAAAATTATATTAATTTATAATATATATATTGAATGATAGCTTTACAAAAACAAATTAATGAATTGATCTTTATGAAAATGACTCTTTACAGTAAGTAAAAAAGGGTTATCACAGTTTTGGTAACTTGCATGAGTTCATACGGAAAAAAACAAAAACCACCTTTCACATGTTCTGAATGACTTTAAACCCGACGTGCTCGAGGGCGCGCTCAGTTGTATGCTCTGAAGCAGTAGACACCGTACAGCTTATGCTTTTTATCTGGAAAGCCCACGAAGCGCACCGCGGCCTCGGTAGGACTGCAGCGCCTTCGTGGCCTAGAGATAGGGTAGCGGACACTGCCATCCTCCAACCAGCCCGCATCGCAGCGGTCATATCCCAGAAGCTTCCAGGCAGCGAATATCTGGCCCACTTTCGCAATCCGAGCACCATCGTTGAGACAAGCTTGCACCGCTTCATCGTAGGTCAGCTTGGTGGGGTGGATCAGGTAGTAAAAGCGACCTGCGGAGAGGAGGAGAGAGGTCAATGGGCCTGTGTGCCACTGAGCCACGCAGGGGTGCCAGGAGCCCCGAACAGACGTGGTCTCCAGGGAGGTGGGGTATGGAGCAATGTATTGTAGAGGTTTTGGAATGTAGGATCCTCAGTCAAATGTAGTGCCCCTGAGTCGCTCTCCATTAAATGAGTTGATTTTTCTTTGCCCCTTAATCCATGTTCAGACATGCCCTTTTATAGCTTTAAAAAGGACGAGGGAAATGACAGATGCAGTTTCTGTCGGCTAATTAGTGACTAAAAGGGCCTTCTGTGGCGCTAGGGAAGACAGAAGTCCATGCTAAAAGCAAGGGCTATTGAAATTCTGGCTGTGGCAGGACTGAGCCCAGCACAAGTTTCTGGAGAGGCAAAATTTGAATGTGAAAGGATCAAAAAACATTCCTGACATAAAAGTCTATTTAAAAAAAAAATCAAAGCCCTCAAGTCCCTTTCATTACAGGTATCAATAAGACATTCTTCTTCTTCAAAGACTACAGTATGAAAATGCAAAAAAATAATACAGGAAGTCACTTGCCATAAATAACAGTGGCACAGATTGTGAGCCCAGGCTGTTCACTCCCTATCAGAGGATGCATTTAGTTATTTTTTTCAACTTTATTCGGTGGGGGCCTGATACCTAAGTGTTTTTGTTTTTTGATTTCACAAGAAAGAGCAAGTTAGTCTCACCCACTTACGGAATAGTGTTAATTACTGAGATTCCTTCAATATGTATAAAAGACATAAAATATGACATCAACTGACCCAAGTGACATATGCCAACTGAAGATTTTCTCAGACTTCATTTTAGATAGAATATAATCACTCTTATCTGATTATACATTGTAATGTAATACCTCCCCACCCCTCACTAAACATAGATTATTGAAGTGTAAATTAATGCTTGCCAATTCTTTCTAGACTAAGTTGATGTGGTTCTGAGAAAGCGTGGAGGCCACTGGAACATTAGCTACTAGCGTTAGTTCTAGCATCTACCCCAGAGGTCAGCAAGCTACAACAGGAGTCAAATGAGGTTTCATTCGAACATAAGCACACCCCTCCATTCAATATTGCCTATGGCTGCTTCTGTGTTACTATACACAAAGCTACATTGATTGAGTATTTGAAAAAGAGGTCATATGGCCCACAAAGCAAAAAAAAATTTACTATCTGGCCCCATTCAGAAAGTTTGTTGATCCCTGATTCCTTGCAATTTTTTCTAAAGCGTGTTACCACGGAACTTATATACCAATGAAAGGGTCAGAGTTTACTTCATGGGTGTGTAGCCTGTGCAGTGGCACATGGCTTCATGATTGGCTTACTGCCTTGCTGTCACCATCTTAAAATTCTCAATGATTTTTGATCAAGGAACCAAAGTAAGGCTAGGAGTGATGTTGAAGGCAAAGAATCAGTCATCAACACAGAAGCAACCTGGATCTCTTTTCTTCTGCTTTCACCAGCAATGTTATTTCTATTTATTCTTTTTGCAAAGTTCTCTTAATCCTGAGCTTTGCTGATCATTTATGAATATACTGACACTGTAAGTGAGTGAAGGAGAACATGACACAGAAGCCACCCTTACTTCAACCTGGAGAGCTATATCCTAGGGAGGGCATATCGTAGCAGCAGTGTTCTTGCAATAAGAAACAGACCCCAGACAACATCATAGCTTAAACTATTTCTTAATAACAATCAGACACAATAAAACCCAAGAATAGTGGAAATCTACATTTTTGCTTGACTTCTGTGTATTTAAAAAGAATTAGGACATCAAAGGACTTCTTATATCTTTTCAAACTGGAGCAATACTTCAAAGCTTATCTTTTTAAGCAGATAAGATTGAAAGTCAAGTGTAGTGTCATGGTACCTATTAGTCTATGGTATAGGAAAGAAGGCAGTACAGTTACTATCTTACCATTGAAGTTGGATGTAAAGCAGAACACATCATATCTGCTTTTATCTTTATCCCAAAACCCGTAGTTCCTGACGCCGGGCACTGTGTTCTGGCCTCCGCAGGGCTCCCTGGGCTTGGTGATGGGGTATTGCACGGAGCCATCACTGAGCCAGCCAGCGTTGCACCAGTCCAGCCCACCCCGCCAGGCATCATACAGCTGGTCGAAGGAGGCAATCACAGCATCCTGGTTCAGACAAGCCTGCTGTGCCTCATGAAAATTGAGATTATAGCGCCCCAGTCGTGGAAAGTAAGGGAATACCACACCTGTCCGAAAGAGAAAGCATGGCGTTATTAGTGGCACCAGAGTAACAGGTACAGGCAAATCACACTTTATTGGCAACACACACACACACACACACACACACACACAAACAAACAAACAAACAAAACAAAGCATGATAGAATCTCCATCGGATGAAGTAGTAGATTTTGGACAACTTACAGTGGTTTCTCATGGTCCCTCTCCCCTTCAAACAGCCTTTCAGCTCTGAGCATGTCCCAGTGTGCTATTTGGTTTGATAACTTCCGTGATTCATCTCTTTTGCTAAGAGTTCAACTAAGGCCCTGAAATTCTCCTTTCTGAAATGATTCACCTGCAGATTATATTTTCCAAATAGCTCTCCTTGAGAATTTACCATCTGCTACTGGTTACTAACCCTGAAAGTGTATTCCTGAGCTCCCTTTGGGAAAAAAAATCAATATTGAATACTAAGCACATAGGGGATGCAGAAATAGTGCTGAAAGAGAAGGTGTATATAAAAATTCACAATGTTTTTTTTCTTAGTAATTATTCCTATATAATTACTAATTCATTTAATATTGTATTTTAAATGCAAAAAAAGATCAATTATTCAAATGTAGGTACTAATATATAATTTTTTTTACAGGTGCTCCTAAAAACTTGCAGATAAGTAACTTTCACTTAGAAGGCTTCTTAGAAACTCGAAAGTGAAATCCTTTGCATAGCTAACAAAAATCTAATTAAACAGTCTTATTTCATTTTAATAAAAACAGTTCTTTACTAGGAAAAACACCTCCATAAAAAGCATCATAGCTCTCTTATTTGTTTCAATTTTTACTATAGCCCTTCATCTCTCCCTCCCCTTCCTATACAAGGTAGGTACAGAATAGACATCTGTTGATTCAGTTAATGCCAAAGAATTAAGTTAAATATTTTAAAGGGCAAAACCTTTAGCAAATGTAAATGGTGTGACTTGGCACTTGGTTTTGCCTGGGAAGATACAATGGTTTTCCAAAAGCATTCTTTTCAGGCAAATAATCCTGAGAGGCGATTGAGCTGTCTTACAACATGCTGCACAATTACTTTAAAAGACGAGGATTGTGTAAGAAAGCAAAGTTGTACTATTTGCTGGACTTTAAGGAGGACCACTGTATCAAAATGTCTCCCCCATAGTTGCTAAAAAATAATTCAGTGTGATTGTTCAAGCCCTTGCCTTGGCTTTTTAGAATGTAATTAGAAATAGTTAATATTTTACCATGTGCGGCATATAAAAAATAGAAATAACATTGTCCCACTGACAGTCATTTGGTGAATTTCATCGCATGAGCTATTTTTTATGAGACTGCAGACCCTATCAAAGATGAATGCACAATTCACTGAGAGTGTAACCAGTACAGAGGAAATGTTTTCTTTTATAAGTTGTCCTGGAAGGCTCTACAGGGATTTCAATAGCCTGGATCAAGTCTTGTCTGCCAAAGGGTTCTGCAGGGCACGTTTGTCCCTCTGGGGCAGTCCAGCTGGCACTGGGCACTGCAGGCAAAGATCCAGGAAGGCTTCCGATCTCATCCTGCCTTCTCAGGTTTTTGGCTGAGGGATCTGTAAGCTGAACCAGAGCCAAAATGAAAGAGGAAAAGGCTCTCTGAGTTGCCACTGCCCCCTGCAATGACGACGGAGGGGAAGGCTGGAGGTGGCTCTACCTAAGAAGAGCCATGCCCAGGCATCTGGCTAAGAACCTAATTAGCACCCTAAAGGAATGGCCAGTGCTCCCTTCCCCTCTGCCCCTTCCTCTGCTTTCCTCAGCAGCCCCAGGAATGCTGCTATTTATCCAGTAGAGATTTCTTTAGCAGCTGAACATCAAGTGAGAGAAAGTCTCAAAGTCTCTCAGTGTGGAGAGAGGAAGAAATTATATGGTTTGAATTCCATTTCTCATATGGTTCAAGATGGTAACAGAGGAGAATGTAGAGTATTTTAACTTAAAATAATTTAAAAAACCATGACACTATTTTGGAATTAAATTTATTGTAGTATATTTAGTGGACTTTACTAACACTTTAGTGTTAGGAAAAAATGTGTCTTTAGTAATTAGTCCTTGATTAATCACTGAATGTTACTGATAAAATATTGATTCAGTTCCAAATCCAGTGTAACATATTTTTATTTGAGTTTCTTTCAAATTTAACATAATTTCAAGCGAGCATTTCTTAAAGTAAAAATGAAACTTTATCTTAAAATTTTACTATTTTTCAATTATAAAAATAAATGATGAACTTACTGTTTTATTAACTTAAAAGATATACATACATTATAGTTGATGATGATGCTGGAAAAAAACACATTTCTAGTACATCAAAGTTACTGTCTATGTTTTATATAGCCAAGACTTTAAAAGCTTCAGGGTATTGTACACATTTAGTGCATACATGTAAACACTCAGATATTTCTTACAAGCCAGGGCATTTCTGAACTACATGTTTGTCAGCATTTATTTATTTATTTATTTTAGTTTCAGCTTGTTAAGATTTCAACATCTAGGACTATGATTATAGAAACCTTCTTGACTCTGGGAAAATATGCAATTCCTACAGCTGAATTATGGAGCAAATGGTGATTGTTTTTATCCAGCACTTATAACAAGTTAAACTTTCATGGGTATGAAGAAGGGCATATACCTATTTTCTAAGTATAATTATTTCATATTTATATGTAAAGATATAATGAGAAGCTCTTTACCTTTCCATAGAGGACTGGTATGCATCACTACAAAAGGGGTTAATAAGAATGATACATAACATGGAAATGTATATCAAATGATGTGAGTAGTTTCATCAGTCCAAATATATTTTGAAAACACATTCTTTAAGAATTATAATTGCATAGTTCAATTCATCCTAGTTGTTGGCAAGTATCAATTTGTTAGACATATGAAAGGTTTTCATACCACGGTACATGCAGAAACTAAAGTAAATTACAATAACTTCATAAAGTAAATATATTTAGTAATAAAAAGGCAGACACCAACCATACAGCATAGTTTTACCTTCCTCTATGCTTCTCATATGCCTGGCAGTGCTGTGTACATATGTAAAATTATTTTTCTATTTCTGAAAGTCCTCAGATTATATTTTTGTGAATTTAGGCTCAATTTCACCAATGTTCATGGATATGAATTTGAGTTAATAAAAACTAAAAGCACAAGGTGGCTTTCGATCAGGAGTCAAGAACTACAACTAAGAGAGACGAGAAGGTCATTGAAATGCACTTTACTCCATTGTGTAACTTATTAGATAAGTAAAGCTAATAGTTCTCCATACATGTGATGGGGTCCTCAGGGCTTCAGAGGTTAGATTTTCCGTGATGTGCTAGCGGACCAAGCACATACTTTCCCAAAGGCACAGATCCATCCTAGGCTGTGAAAGGGGCTCCTAATAAGCGCACACTTACAGTTTATGTGCACAGAAAGAGGATACTCTATCAGTGCAGCCAAATGTATCCTCCAGAGCAAAGAAACTCGAATTCATGAGTATAAGAAGTTCTGAGATCTGTGAGAAACCACGGAGAAGAGTTTCCCTGCTGGTGAGCATTTAGAGTGTTTGTGGGCTTTGGGCAGAGGGGACACAGGAGGACAAGGACACTTTTTATTATTTAGTTTTATATACATTTTTGTTTTTGAATCTACTGAATGTAATATATATATATTATATATTTATATATATTTATATATATATAATTTTACCTTATTGTTAAATTAAGTTTTCACAGTTACTTTACAAAATACAATTAATTGCATGTACTTCAATTAGTAGATGTCCTTCACAAAACTGGTCATTATTTTAAACCTAAGATAATTTTAGAAGTATAATAAAAAAGTATCAAATCTGAATTTCTTAATAATTATGTAATGAGATTTAAATTTTGAATAGCATAAAGCAGTTTCTGAATATTATTAATTCAGTTACACTGCACATTTCTCCTATGTGCAAATGGCTTCAATTTTGCACATAAACACTGTGTGTACACTTCAAATATGAGAGTTGGAATCATAGACAGACTACAAAATGCAAAAGCATTGAAAAATATGCTATGAATGGACTTTTGGTTTCTCACATCATCATTATGGTAGCCAATGGTCATGATAAACAAAGAGCAATGATTAATTATAATTCCTAAGTTTGACATGATTTATAGATACTTACCTTGTAAATCTAATGATACCACAGCAGTATCATCTTCTAATCCTTCAATGACCTCACACTTATATTTCCCATAATCCTCCAGGGTGAGGTCTGTGATGACCAGGGAAGCATCATTATCACTGCCTCCTTTCAGAAACACTCTCCCCTGGTAGCCTCCATAGGCTTTCTTGTGGTATCCCATGGAAACAAAAACGTCCACTTCCTTGAGGTAATCTGAAGTTAGCTTGGTCCACTTAATTCGGATTTTGTGGGTTCCTGAGCCAAATGCCGTAGGGTCTCGAAAAAATTTACATGGCAGTGTAACATTGCCACCTCTATGTGAGAACACCTTGGCTTGTTCTGCTTCTACAAGTAGATGGGGACCATTTTCTGCTGTAATTAAAAAAAGAAATAAAAGAACAATTAATATGCATTTAGGCATTTTTATGAAATGAAATATGCTACCTATACAGGGTATCTGATGGACAGCAACAATGGATGGTAAGCTTCTTTGCATTGTTGAACAGTAGTCTCTTTGAACCTCCTAGGAAGGTACCTCTGATACTTAGAGGGCATAAAGTAGCTATGTCTTTTATTAGTAAACCATTGAAAAAAGGAAAAATGTGCATTATAATCACTAAGAAATATTGGGTATAAAGCTCCATAGTCATCTGAAGTTTGGTGATTTCATAATAAATTTAATTTAATTTAATTTTTTTGTGTGTGTGATTTCTTTAAAAATATATTTTATTGATTTTTTAAAGAGAGGAAGAGAGAGGGATAGAGAGTTAGAAACATCGATGAGAGAGATGTTTCTGGGGATGTGCCCTTGACCAGAATCGAACCTGGGACCCTTGAGTCAACAGGCCGATGCTCTATCCAATGAGCCAAACTGGTCAGGGCTAAATTTTATTTTTTACATTTAAATATAAAAATGTAGAAACAAGATGAAGAGAAATTACAAAGTACCATGGCTATTTCATCAATATAAACCAAAAATTTTGTAGGCAAACTTTTCTCTTCCTAGGTGAGCTTTCTAATACAATAAATCTGTATTGTATTTATGGAAAAAAGTATAAAACAGCATGATTAACGTTTATTATACTTCTGGCCAAATAACTTAGAAAAGCCTCACATATAGCCTCTAGTCAAGTGCATACTCGTGATTAAAATGTCATTCTGGAGCATTTTAAGCAGCATGTACATGTTTTATTTTCACAAAAGGTATTTTTTAGCAAAGCCTTTATAAAACCTCCAGTTTGAAATATATTCCTCAAAACTTAAATGTTAAAAGTGTATCCAAATTTATACTAATTTTCTGATTAACCAAATAATTACTTCTTTATTCCCTTAAATCTCCTACTCCCTCCCTCTTTGTTTCCTACTATTTCGTATTTAACAGTTATCTTATCACATCCACCTTTCATTTCCTTGCCCTTTAGCTTTCCTTGTCCCTCCTCCAAGGACTTTATTGCCTTCCAGAGAGGACCGCAGTGCTCTGAGCTTGCCAAGTCAGCAAGGCTGCGGTTTGCTAGAGAACCTGCTGTTATTTCCAGATTTTGGCTTTCTCTGGGGTTTCCCCTAGTTAGCTCATTGTGCTTTTGACCTTGACAAGGTCTCTTGAGGATGTGCAAGATTTGAAAATGAGAAAGTGATATAAGAACTCCTGGAAACACAAAGCTTCTCATCTATACACAGCTTTCAAAGGCTGCCAAAACTGTCTTTCATGTAGGCCTTCCTGCCTTAGGCAGGTAGGTACTGAGTAACTTTTGGCCATGAATCATTTAAGACACACAAGATACCAGGAAGAGTAGCCACTCATCTCCAGGCAGATCTCAAAATGTATTCAATAGCACACCAAGGATTCAGATTTTAAAATATAAAAGTGTACAAAAATAGATACAATGGTTTTATTTTTATCATATAGCAAACAGAATTATGTAATGTTGAAAAACCAACATAATTTCATATATAAGTCAGCCCCAATCCTAGAAACTGAAACATTTAACAAAGCCATCAATAATCCCACTTTGAATAGATTTAAAAAAAAAAGAGGAAAGAGGATAATTGCTTAATTAAAATGAATCCAGATCATTAAGCATTTCCTTTAGACTCTATTTTTTATCTTCTTATTTTAGGACCACAGAATTGTAAGAGATGAAAGGTAAATATCTCCCACTCTATCCTACATATAATTTTTCCCCTACAATATTCCCAATGACTGCATCCAAGTTCTACCTAAATCTCTCTAATGTCTTCTTTCTGCGAGGAGGAAAAAAGCTGTTGCCTAAGTTTGCTTAGTTATGACTGAGGGCCACAAGGAACATCTCCCCAGCCCCGTGTGAGGACACTTGGCGGTTGGGCCTTCTCCTGCAGGAACTTGAGTTTAGACGTGACACACAGCTACAAGAGGTTACTGCCCTGGTGGGTGTGGCTCAGTTGATTGAACATCCTTCTGTGCACTGTGAGGTCACTCGTTCAATTCTGGATCAGAGCACATGACCTGGGTTGAACAGGGGGCATGCAGGAGAAAGCTGATCAATGTTTCTCTCATCGATGTTTTCTCTCTCACCCTCTCCCTTCCTCAATAAAAATATATTTTAAAAAAGAGGTTGCAGTTTCATGATTCTTCTAAGCTTTGTAAAGTCAAAACTAATTTCCAAATGCACTGGAATAGAAGTATTACAGTAGTTAGGCACAGGGCTTTAATGTGATAAAGATCTTGTTCTACCTTCATCTCCTTAATTTACTGGGTATGTAGCCTTGAACACATTCTGCAACCTCTAAATCCCAATTTTATTGTATGTGAATCAGGGTAGTCATATCTACTAGAGTAGACACATAAACACTTAAAATAATGGCTGACCCAAAGTAAGTGTCTACTCACTGCTAACTGTTCCTCCTGCATATACTTTCCCAAATATTTCTCAAATATGACACTGCTTGCTATTGAGAATAATTTTGGCATATATTAACCTATATTGTCATTTACTTATACATTTTTGATCCATGTGGAGTAAAAAATATACACAATACCACCTCCATTATATAGGAAACTTGGAAATTATTCTGTGGTTTACATTAATCATAAGGTGTTCCAGAATGAATACAAGATCTGAGTGTTTTATAAATTAAAGAGTTAAAGCAAAGATCAAAACTCTCGTGCAAAGGACTGAGACTTCTAATTTTTTTCTGTGGTTAACTGTAAATCATCTTGTAGTATTTTAGAAGTATAAGCTTCTGATTTTTTGTAGGCACTGTTTATTTTACTCTAGCATTGTGAGTAGATGGTGGCTTTGTGCTATAATATTGAGAACTGAGAAGACACCAACAATCCATTGGCTTCCCACAAAGCAATGTTTTTAATCAGCCAGTGTGTACAAATTTCTACCATTTTTATTTTTACCTTTTGGGGAGCTAGATGTTGAGGTAATAGATGCCAGAAATCTCTGACTGAAATTCAAAGAACCCTAAGAAAGAGGTGTAAACTGTAACACATTGAGTGACTGAGAGCCATGTTCATTAACCTAAGCTCCAGACTTGACCTGTTGAGGATATCATATTTTGTTAGTTTGCTTGTTCTTAGAAGATCCACAGTGCAAATTATAGAGCATTGAAGGTGGAGGGGAAGTGGCCTGCTGCAGAACAGGTGAGATGTAGGCATGAGCACTGGCCAGTGAGTCAGGAGCTCTGGGTTTCATTGCAGGCTCTACCAGGATTTAGCTATTTGAGTGACATGTCTATGTCATGAGGACATTGAGTTTAAGATTCTTTCAGACCCACCATGGCAAGCTGTCAGGATAGTGATCAGCCAGGAAACACATTAAGCTGGAGAGGAAGAGGGAAGGCACAAACAGCAGGAAGGGGACTGAGTGCTGATGACAAACTATGCTGTCTTGCCTAGAGGAAGTCTTGAATCTGATCACTGGATGCAAAAACCTGGACCC
Organism: Murina feae; assembly: GCA_004026665.1. Lineage (NCBI taxonomy): Eukaryota > Metazoa > Chordata > Mammalia > Chiroptera > Vespertilionidae > Murina > Murina feae. The sequence goes on along the minus strand of PVJC01008069.1, from coordinate 31,341 downwards.
TTAAATTTATGTTTAAATCAAAACTGTTTGATCAACATGCAGTTAGTTGCAAAGAAAATATAATGTAAACATAAAAATAAACCTTGATAATCAGAATGAGTATTGCATACACACACACAAACACACACACTAGGAAGCTTACATGCTTACATGTGCTTATTTGGGGGGGGGTTCAATTTTTCTTGAGTTTAATTTGTAAGTTACATAAGTTTCCTATTTCTATTAGTGAATTTCAATGACACTGCCTTGAAAGTTTTGATGCCCTTCAAAGACCACAGTTGTCTCCAGGGGAAACAGCAGGACCTCGTTATTATTTTACAAATTTTGTGAAACCCAGAGGACACCGTTCAGTTTCACCAAATTATAAAAGCAGTGGCATGACCAAAGGACTGGTCTTTGTATTGCTTTATAATTTAGGTGAAGTCTTTCAAACAATAGGAAAAAAAAGTAGTTGCAGAAAAACAATTTAGAAATATGGTTTTGGGCTATTTATTGTTCTTAATTTTATTAAAAATATAATCTTTTCTTTTGGCCATTCCTTGCCAAAAAATGCAAAGGTAACAGAAAGAGGAGAAGGTGCTACAGATCAAAGTTTTCTTTTTAAAATAAATTATGGATTTGCAAATAACCCATCTTGGTTGATTCCTTTCTGGTGTGTAGATGAAGTAGCCTACAGACTTTTGGACTTCCTAGATCAATAAAATGTAAAAAGGAAAAACAAAAAATTGGGGAATATAATATGGCTGAATAAGGTACTAAACTAGGGCATTAAAAATACTCCCCTCTACCACACCATCATCTGAATATTTTTTACTGTGGAAAAATATACATAGCATTTGCCATTTTAAGCATTTTAAAGTGTACATTTCAATGGCATTAATTACTTCCACCATGTTGTGCAACTACCCCCACTACCTGTTTCCAAAACTTTTCATCACACCAAACAGAAAGCAAATTCCTCCCTGATATTCCAAGCTGGGTGGCAGAGACTCAATTGTCAGCTCCACGATGAGTCATTTGAAAGGCTACACAGGCTTTAAAAATAGTCCCCCATTTCTGTGGCATCTGTTATCACTGTGGTGGGTTTGGATGTGTAAGACTAACACTTTGGAAGCTGTTACTTTCAGTAGAGTAGCCAAAGCTGCCCGAGGATGAGCAGCCAGAACGGATTTGTGTCCTAACTGCTGTGCCTGCCGCAGTCAACTGAAAACAATCCCTCTGCCTCCCCTCCACACCTTGTTCTCATTGTTCCTCTCACAGCAACAGAAGGCCTGGCATGCGCTGGTGTCTGTGACTGACACCGCCCGGTGTGCCTAGAGCTGTGCTTAGCTGTAGCGTTAGACATGGACACGACTACTGCTTTACGCAGTTAGCTAGCTCTCAAAAATTAAATGTACCTGTTAAAGACAATATTTAAGCAAAATGGCTAATGCAGACATTGGTCTCTCATTGCCCCTTACACATTACATTTGAGTAGGATAAGCACATAAGAAGAAAATACGGAATACCTTACTCATTAAACTTAAACCGTTTATAATTGTTTTGTTTCCCTCAGATTGGAATGAATCTAATTTTTCCCAAAGTTGCTCACCTGGAGTGAGAAACTCCCATCATTTCGCTATAATTCTGATGTGTCTGCTCAGCTTTGCTTTGGAAACTCTTTCTGGTCCTAGCTCTGGACAACCCCTACCTCATCCAGCCTTTACTGTCCTTTTGTGAGTGTGTCTTTTTATTTATACTTTAAATATATATATTGATTTCAAAGAGGAGGGGAGAGGGAGAGAGAGAGAGAAACATCAATAATGGGAGAGGCCACCTCCTACCTGCCCCCAACTGGGCATCGAGCCCCCAACCTGGACATGTACCCTGAATGGGAATCCAACCATGATCTCCTGGTTCATAGGTGAAGGCTCAACCACTGGGCAGCATGGCTAGGCTTTACTGTCTTTTTGGAGAGTTGATTACTTTTTTTAAAATCTTTATTGTTCAGATTATTACAGTTGCTCCTCTTTCTCCCCCATAGCTCCCCTCCTCCCAGTTTCCACCCTACCCTCTGTCCTTACCCCCCTCCCCACGCTGTTCTCATCCACAGGTGTATGATTATTGTCCATTCTTTTCCCGCACCCCCAACACCCTTTACCCCCGAAAATTGTCAGTCCACTCCCTTTCTATGCAGCTTTAGCTTCTTCCCTAGCTATTCCTGAATGCAAAGGACTCAGGCTTCCTAGGACTCAGTGCTTGAGGAAGGGCTGACCTGAAGGGGGCAGGAGAGGAGCTTCAATGAGGAATGAGGATCCAATTTGCCCTCTGCCCTCAACTACTTGACTTGAGTTTGAGACCTTCTTGGATTTGTCCTTAACCTGTCTTTGCTTTCATTAGAAGTTACAACTCTGTTCTAAGAATATGTGGTGCTCCCACCATTTGTATAAATTTTTAAAAAGGTATATCTGCATAAACTCTATCTGAAAGGATTTACCAGACACTTATAACCTCAGTAGCCTATAGAATAGTGAGGTAAATGCCTCCTTAGAGCAAGCATGTCAAACTCAAAGGCTAACACGGGCCACACAAGGCATGCGCCTGTGGGCCAAGAATTTGACATGCTTGCCTAAGAGGAAACTTGGGAGAGTTTCACAGCGTATACTTGCACATTTTTGAAATTTTGAACCATGTGAATGTATCACCTATGCACAAACTAAATGAAAATGGTATGAAAAGAAATTAAATAGTTGAGGGAATTAACTAACAAACAAACAAACAAACAAACCTTATCTGAGTAGCTCTAGAAAAGATACTTAAGAAGTTGGTAACAAAATTGCTATATATTGTCATTATTATTATTTTTTAAAAATATATTTTATTGATTTTTTACGGAGAGGAAGGGAGAGGGATAGAGAGTTAGAAACATCGATGAGAGAGAAACATTGATCAGCTGCCTCCTGCACACTCCCCACTGGGGATGTGCCCACAACCAAGGTACATGCCCTTGACTGGAATCGAACCTGGGACCCTTCAGTCTGCAGGCTGATGCTCTATCTACTGAGCCAAACCGGTCAGGGCTATATATTGTCATTAGTAAAGGAATATGTATCTGCAGAAGACCTATTGACCTGTTAATACAATGCTATCTTTAAGTATGCCTTTAAAAGATGAAAAATTTATCTCACATTCTATGTTCCTTCAAGATGCTATTGCCAAACATCCTTGCTGTTGTCTAGTTTTGAACTATAAGGGAAAAGCCCAATGCTGAAAATGGGATAAGTGAAAGTTGCTCTTTGCTGGAAAGTGCTCACTGCTGGTTTTCACCATCTGTGACCTTGCCTTTGGTCTTGCAGGCAATAAGAATTTATTTCTCTCCTCCACCCCATCCCCTACCCCTATCTTTTCTCTAACCATGGTACAGTCTTGGTGCCCTGCTATTTCCCTTCGATCTACAGCTGAACCAAATTGCCTACAATTGTTTTTTTTACAATTTATTTAAGTGGCATAGTTCCTTTCGGTCAAGACCTTCATCAGATGACCTGATGTGCCATGAAGCATCCTCTTAGGTACTGACCATATCCATCTTCCTTCCTTGCCTTAAGCTAAATTGCTTCTCCAATGAGAAATTACCCAACACCGAGATATAGAATTGTTTTGGATGATGGTGACCCCAAATGTATACCATGTTATTATTATATCCAAGTTTCAGAGTAAAAAATAAGGATAAATGCTATCACTATTTTAGAGCCTAGGGGTTGATCTATGGCAATATTTAAAAAATTCAGGAACAGTGAGACTTTTTCTCCCCAAAGGATATTTTAGACAAACCTTTGCAATATAAATGTGACAAAAAATGAGCTGCTCTGCTTGAACTGTGCATCAAGAGCTCCCCTCCCCCCAATAGCTCTAGGGGGTCAATTGAACATAGTTTAATAAAAATCACTGTGCTGCGATACAAACTTGAAACTCCGTTAATATCCTGAAAAAAATGTTTTGTTTTTTTCTTAATTCTCTTTTTGTACCAGAAGTAAGATAAGTGACTTTAGCTCTGTTCTGCTGATTAAGCTCTATGTGAGTTTTGATCTTTTCATATTCATTATTATTTCATCTGGTTTTTTTTTAAACAATGAGTGTTTATTGGTTAAGTAAATACTCTATTGCCTCCACATTGTGTCCCTTAACCTCTATGTGCCTCAGTTTCCTCATCAGTAAAATAGAGTTAAGCCACTTTCTTCCCAGGATCCCAGTGAGAGTTAGATGAGGTCATATGTTGAGAACTTCCTCCTGCCTGACATACTGTGAGTGCCCAGAAACGCTTGCTCTAACAAATAGTCACTGAGTGTCCAAAGCGTGGCAGGTATGCAACAGCTTCTACCTTCCACATGGCCTTCTTTACCAGTGCTCTTCTAGAGACAGTTCCTAGAAGCTACTGGTTCTGAGAAAGTCACATATTATCAACTCTTGATGATTCTGTAAATACATTGGTTCTCACCAGGACAAGAGTGTACCACCAACTAAGGACCACCAACTAAGAAGCCTTTAAAAGAAATCTATCTGAATCTATATAATTCAGCTTCTTTCTGCCGCCTCTTGAGTTTCCTTGGGGGTTCCAGACAGTCATCATTGGGGGAGAGGGGTGGAATGTGTTTACACAGCTGCCACCCCACCCCTGCCTCATTCCTCTAACTCCTCTGAAGAATCACCATGGTGACCTGTAGGAAAAGTTTCTCCCAGGTCCAAGACCAAGATCTTTTTTGAATAGTGATTTGATTTCTTTTAGAACATAATTATATTAATTGAATGGAATAAAATGGGGGCTGATTTACCTACTGCTTTACTTAAAAGGTTCTAAGAAAAGGTAGGTAGAGGCTGTATGGCTCCTGTGTGAGAGGAGCACAAGAGCTAGCCTGCCTGAGTTTGAATCTCAGCTTCACTGCATAATAACCTTATGACCTGAGGCAAGTGATTAAACCTGTCTCAGCGTCAGTGAAGATCACACCTTTATCCAGTGTTGCAGGAGGACTGAATAAGATGACTCTTCATTGTGCATCACACTGTGATGTAAGTATATTAGTATTATTGCTATGGCTATATCCAGCGCAACTTGTCCCAGAACTAGAGACAATCTTAGTGTGTTGTCAACTCAGAGTTGTCTGTTTTGACTAGTAATTTTCAGAATTTACATTGATCCATGTTATCAAAGGTTTATGGATAAAGAAATAGATTTAATTCTTATTATTTTAGACTTAAAATAAGCAAATTGGGCTATCATAGCTATAAAGAGATTAAGGAATGCATTACAGGAAAATAAATTGGAAAATAAAATTTGAACATTTCACTAACATGGTGAATGACATTCTTAATATAATAGGCTTGTTTCCAAAGGTATAGGGAAACCAAAACATTAGCATGAGTCATTCTTCTTCATTAAGTTGTAATTAACCACACAGTCCTTAATTACTGGAAATGTCTTCATGTGGTAGTAGGGTAGATCTCAAATCTACTTGTCTCCATTCAGACCACTTCCACTTTGTGGTGAAGTATAAGGTCAAGCTATCTGTAATTTGCAGAAAGGATACTTTTGGTTTTATTCACTGATATAGTTAATGTCTTCACTTAGCATAAAATATATCAAAATAATACTGTCACAGAGTCAATTCTGGAGGCAAAAGGGATCTTGTATAAAAAAAAAGGAGACATATGTAATACTCTTTGTAATACTTTAAGCAATAAAACAAAATTTAAAAATATAAAAAAAGGGATCTTGTGATTCCTTATTTAATAAACAATCATGAATGGATGGCATTCAATGTGCCGAGTATTAAATTCAGTGCTCAAATAAAATGAAAGGTAAGTCAAACACAAATGCCCAGGTGGGCAAGGCTGAGGGAGTGGAGAGAGCACTACCGTCCTGAGGACAGCAGCGAGGGGGAAGGACATGCCCATTCTAATGCATGAACTGGCTCCCACTGATGTCCAATGGGAATGCAGGCTGAAAGACAGCACATCTTTGAATTTTTCAACAGACAAAAGAAGTACAGGTTTTAATGTTAAAAAATCCCCCATCTTAAAATGTATGCAACTAACTTAAACTTTGGGAAAAAATATATAAGAAAAAAATGGCCACATATCAGTGATGAGGATTCAGACTTGGAGAACATTTGCATCAGGGAACCTACACATCCTCCTTGTGCCCACCTGTTAGTGCTATGGGTCTCCAGATCTCAGACCAGGGTCATCTCCTTGCCTCTATCTGCATTTCCTTCTTTCCCAGGTGATAGCGTCTAGTCTCATGGCTTATAAATACCACTTATGTGCTAATGATTCCAAACTTTCTAGTACTGCATTTTTCCTGAATATCAAGCTTAGTAAATCCAACTACCTGCTGGTCATAAATTGCATGTCTAATAGATATTTGAATCCCCCCTCCTTTGCCCAAATCTGTTCTCCCAATCTTCCTCAATTTAGTTTACACCCAGCAGCAATTTACCGAAATTGTATATCAATCTAGAATAGTTTCATTCATTGATTTTTCTATTATAACCATCATGTATGTGTATATAGGGATAACTATATGTGTACACATCTAGTGTAACAGCTATATAGTTGAAGAAAGATATTACCATGTTTGACTTATATCCATAATTTAAAGATACTGCTTTTTTGAATGCTTCTGTTTAAGGCAATAACATGTAATGTTATCTTCTCTCTGTAGAATTCCATAATTTTCCTTATAGCAGTTATCATAATCAATAGTTTTAAATCCAAAGAAATGTCTGTCTCTCACTAAACTAAAAGATCAAAGAAGACAAAGCCATGTGTTCTGTTTATCATTTCATCCCCAGTGGCTATGTATAATAGGTGCTTGTTCTACATTGAATGTTTATTCCCCTTCCCCCATCACTAGCAAACTCATTTGTTGAAAACTGATCCCCAATGTGAAGACATTTGAAGGTAGGGCCTTTGGGAGATGGTTAGTTCATGAGGGTAGAGCCCTTGGAAATGAGATTAGTACCCTTACAGAAGAGATCTGGGAGAGATCTCTTGTCCCCTTCAGTGATTTGAGGACACAGAGAAAAAATGACAATTTATGAACTAGGGAGCCAGCTTTCACCAGACACTGAATTTGTCAGTACCATATTTTTGGAGTTGCCAGCCTCTAAAACTGTGAAAAGTAAATTTTTATTGTTTATTAGCCGCCCAGTATATGGTACTTTGCTGTAACAGCATGAATAAGTGTATAAATGTATGTGTGCAGTATGTGAGTATTTTTACATCCTATATAATAAAAGGCTAATATGCAAATCAACCGAACGGCAGAATGACCAGTTGCAATGACACACACTGACCACCAGGAGCTTCCCCCTGGTGGTCAGTGGCTCACAGCTAGAGAGCATAGCAGTGGTGGCAGGAGCCTCTCCCACTTCCGCAGCAGTGCTAAAGATGTCTGACTGACAGCTTAGGCCTGTGGGGAGTGGGCTTAAGCCATCAGTCAGACATCCCCCAAGGGCTGCCAAACTGCGAGGGGGCGCAGGCTGGGCTGAGGGACACACACACACACACACACACACACACACAGGGCACAAATTTTGTGCTCTGGGCCTCTAGTATATACGTATTTGCCTATATTTACGTTTTCATTCTGGACTCCTTTATTGTATTTGTATGGTGATATGCTTAGTTTGACCAAATGACAAGCCTGTATTCAAGGTAGTAAGTTCTTCTGACATTTTGGTTTCATGTCCTATAGTAAAAGATATTTTAGAATTAGTTATCTAATACTCATGATGTTGCTAATTCTTATGATTTCATGATGAAATTCTGATACTTTATAGCTAATATTTTCTATATAGAATTATTGACACTGTTTATATTTATCTAAATGCCATTTAAAAAATATACTTGATACTTGTGAATTTTTCATTTGCCTAATTGCCCTGTGAGCCTGGCATACTCTGTCTTAAAAATACAAAATGAATTAATTTAACTTTTCATAGTAGACTCGTAGAATCCAAATGAGTTTTCAGTGGAAGAGAGAAAATTAAGCTGGAGTAACACTTATCTACTTCTCCCATTAAACTTTGGCTCAGTGGATGGCTTGTGATCATACATTGTTAAATTCACTCTACTTCTTTTGATCCACTCTACACCACCTGATCCTGACTCTGCAGATATTATATAAGGAACAAGATAGCATTGCAGTGACCAAATGTAAAATGACTGCTCTTCACAGCTGCATGCACACATTAGAAAGATTTCTGTGTCCTGCCTCTGATGGACCCTCATGGAAAGTAAGATGCTGTGTGCAGTGTGGGAGCCATGCATATGACCAATTAATTACCCAATCTCATAATCCTCTTCTTCATCTGCTGCCTCTCATTCTATGAACTGAAACTATTTCCCTGACATTTAGAAAGACTGACTAGAACTTGATTAGGGATAATACCGGGATCTTGGTCCTGGATTTATTCATTAAGCATGTATTGACCAGCTACTATGTGCCAAGTACTGATTTAGGTGACTTGGATACATCACATGTCTCTGCTCTATGGAATAAATGGTGATTATGCCCAATTTTCTAGGTGAGGGGAAGGAAACTTGAAGAAATTAAATGTCCAATATCTAAAGTCAGTAAGTGGCATTGGGGAAAAAAGTCTCGAACTTGTCGGAAGACTGCATTTGACCGCCAGAGGAAGGGCGCATTGGCTCTCTGACCTAAATACGGTCAAGCAGTTTTGCATTCACTATTTTGCTTTTTACATTGTTTAATGGGCAAATGGTCATATAATTTCTCTGGTGTCTATGTAAATGTTTCCTTAAAAACAGTGTTTGAAAAAGTATATTCTTTATCTTTGAACATCTTCTAGTAATTAAAAGTATACAGAAAGAGTTTTTGGATCTCATCCAAGTATTTATTTAAAAGACACTTTTGTGTAAGTTGGTATTTCACATAAAATTCTTCCTAACGGTCTCAAATTTCAAAGTTATAAGTTGTTAGACTAGGCATATCAGAAAATGAGGGATGTAATGTACTAGTTGAAAGTGTTGTAGAGACAGAATTAACTGCAGCTATCTCTTCCTGTGGCTATTTTAAGAAAAATTACTATCTTCTACTTGAGCAGACTCCATAGACAAGTAAAGCTTGCTTTCAAACAGCTTCAATAAAAAAGTTAAAAGGCATGAATGAATATATGTGCATTTTTTATCAAAGGCCGTGTCTTTCTTCGTGGGAAACTGGGAGAGTTTCCTTTTTCATAACCAGACACATGCTTTTCACCAGAAAGACTGCCCAGAGATCTATACTTGCATTTTCTTTCTTGGTAATTCCACTTTTTTTAAAAAGAAAAGGCCATATTAAATGTTTTTGTTTCCATATATCTATAGACGCTCCTATAACAAATTTGGGAGGAAGCCTTCAAAAAATAATTGGGTAACTTATGCCTGAGACTCAAGAACAAACTATCAAAGTGTTGAACATCTTCATCAAGGCAGCTTAGGAGAATTTGGGAATAATGCGCACATTGCCCTGGTGTCGTTTGGGCCTGGGAATACAAACATAGAAGTTTAATAAACATGGGGAGATAGAAAAGGTGTTTTTGCAGTGATGTGAATTCTGAACAATTTTCTGTCACTGACAGGAGTCCATTCTGCTTATCAGCACAACTCACAAATTTGAAAGCCAGATTTACTAACTTAGTCATCTGACTACAAAATTCTTACAAAGTTTTATGAGAGTTTAAATTCCTTTTGGGTCATGTTTGACAAAACAAAGTTTAAATATAAGAAACTAATGTAGTTTGACAAATAAGAGTTTAAAAATGAGACACTAGTATTTCAAGTGAGGAATGCAGATTGTCTTCTGTAATGGTTCTCACGTGTGCTATGCGTGTTATTTTTGCATTGTAAATGACAACTAAGATTATGCCAGGACCCTTGGAGGTGTTTCTCTGGAGGACGGAAGATATGAGTATTCAACCTAAATGCTATCATAAAGGAAAAAGAAAACTTTTTATTGGACGGAAAACAACAAGAACAGGTATTCGGAGCAATTTTAAAGTAAATTAAGATGTATGGACATACCATCATATGCTGATTCAAATTACATTTCAGCATAGGCTTCTACAAGCAAAAGGTAGCCTGTCTAGTTTTATTACTTGAAAGCTATGAGTAACTTTCTAAGAATACAAATTTACAATTAAAAAATGAACCAAGTTATTTTTAAAAATTTTATAGTGTGTGCAATAATGTGGATAATTCTGATACCTCTTGTCAAAAATTCCTTTGCTCTAAATTCCAGCAGAGCATATGGGATGAGAAGGCTGGGGCCACAGGAGTTTTCCTCACTGACGAAACTCAAGTCTAATTTAAAGGTTCCCATGAGTAACTTTGAAAATGTTAATACACTCCCAAAATAATATTTGCATACCCTGAGTGCACTTTAAACTAAATGGTTTGTACATAGTTCATAATATAACAGATATCTGTCTAATAATAACTTGAAACCACAGCTAAAGTTAATTTTACATCAGCCTTAAACCTGCTATTGTTAATAATGACTCAGTATTAACCTTTTGGCTGAACTGAATTCTGTGACTAGATGTGAAAAAGATGTTGTTCTCATTAGAAATCTCTATCTGTAAATATAGCGTCTGGGAAACAGCTTTGATTCCTCTACTGTATACATTAAAAAACAGCTGAGTCAGCAGCTTGCATAGTAAGATTTATGATTATATAATTCCTTTTCACAGTCCAGCAAAAAACATAAAGCTGTTAGAAGCCAAAAAAACTGAAAGAGCTATGTCTAATATAGCAAGCTATTGTCAAATTCAGAACTCTATTTGTGTAGTCACAATATGTACAGGAAAATACTGCTAGCCAGGCTTACACTATCATTTGGCCTTCACAACTCATACTTTGCAGCAGTGGCTGCAATTTTCTGAGACTACACTTTTGACCTTGATGATATAACTTGATGTTTTATGTCTCTTAGCAAACTTACAATGCTTCTGGTCCCCAAACTGAGTTCATCTAAAATTAATGTCATCATATGTTTAAACTGTTAAATCCTGTCATTCTTCTTTTAATTATTCAGCGTACCAGGGCAAAGAGACAAGCGACAGCTCCTTTAGAACGATCTTTTCCTTACTGCATAAGTCTCTCAGCTTTCTGAGTGCAAGGATGCCCCTCGTCTGAAGCTGGGACTAGGAAATAGCTGCATTGCACTGCAGCTCCAAACCTTGTTACAGTTCTAAGGCTGAGGCTTCAGCTGAGCTGAACAGAAACATGCAGAGGCAATATACTGGTCAATCGGAGCTAAATATTCACCAAAGGAGATTATAATGCGGTGAGTTACTTTCTCCTGAAGCTTGTCTGACTTTCATTTTCACATTGTTTTTCCTAATGCTTACTCTAGCAGCATGACTTTACATCGTAAGTTTTACTTCCTATTTCTCCCCATCCCTCCATTCCCCACCCCCTTTGCCTTGCACTGAAATAAACTTTATTTCCTCTGCTCTACTTACAAGAAAGGTAGCAACTATACTAAAAAGCCTGGAACAATTACATCAATTCCCTGCAGTCGGACATTCATAAGCCATTCCACTTTAATTGTCCCCAATTCCTAACTCCACTGTCATGCTATCACCTTCAAAAGCCAGGGAGCGTGGTCACCAATTAGCAGAAAGGAAAAGGAAAAGTCAGTGCAGCAGAACTAATGGAGAAACACAAACCCAGCATCTCGACTCTAAGTAACTTGAAATCCGTTGGACGTTCATAAGAGAACCTGTGTTTTCTTACCTTGGATGTGAATGACTCTGCCATGATCTAGAGTGTAGTTGTCTGCAGGATGATCAGCCCAGCAGATCGAGATCAGCACCAGAAGAAGTAGGCTCTTCATCTTTATAGCCCCAAGGATCTTCTTCACTGTGAGAGCATCACATACAAAGAGGCTTGTGAGATTTGGAGCCCGTCGGAGTGTTGCACTGCACAACTTATTGCCGCCTTATCATCACAGAATGGGTCTGTAAAAATGTTTAACCCAATCTGTTCAGAAAGTTTCTGTAGCTGTTTTTGGGAGCTGAAGACTGCAGCTTTGAACAATTTCAATTTCCCTCATGTAGCCAGAGTCCAAATAGTGTTTAACTCTCTCTTTGCAGAATTGTAAAATTTAAGACAGTTTTGATAATGGAGTGCTACAGCAAGTTACAAAGATATGTGGTAAGGCTATAACAGACTTTTTAAAAAAGCTGTTTGAACCTCTGAATTTGAAGTATAAGTTAATAAAACCATTTTATACATATCTGGATATTTATCACTGAATGTTAAACCAGGGCAAATAGAGAATATTTGCATGAAACTAGACAACATCATTCATTTTCCATGTGGCTTCCTAAGCAGGTTAGATTTGCTTGTTCTACATGGAAAAGAGGACCCCCAAAAAAGCCTGTGTAAGCAGAAGCAGCACTTTTGTTACAGATTCAGTTACCATCTTAAACACTGCCTGGGTCTATGGTGACTAGTTGAACATTGTGGACAAACTAGATTCGAGTTGTGCGTGCTACCACTGCAGTCATCCTGATGGATTTTTCATTCATTTCTACCTAAAATGCTGACGCACCGACTTCGAGTGTCAGGTAGGGTCTCTGCAGTCAGCTGAGCCACAGCCGCAGGGAAGGTCCCTGCCAGGCTCACAGGGCAATTAGGCAAATGAAGAGCTGAAACAGACAGCGAGGAGCAGCTCTGGTCCTGAGTGAAAGAGGCAGAGCCATCACCTGTCTGTCCTCTATTGCAAGACTGATGGACACAAAAGGACACAATCTATTCCCCCCCCCAAACTTTGTCATGAGAAGGACCAAAAAGGCATGCCAAGTCATAGGAACCTTATGACCTTTGCAGTTTCGGCAGGGCAAAAATGTCAGTGTAGCTGCTCTGTTTAGTGTGGAAACGGAGGCAAATATTAACAAGGGCTTTCTTTTTCTCACACACACAGCAGCCTTCACAATGCCTGGCTATTTTTAAAACTGAAATTGCACAGTACTGGCTTCTCCCGCTAATTTGTTTTTTCCAGGAAAGCCTGACTCCCTGGAATACTTATTAAAGAACCCTGAGCCTGTTCCTGGAGGTCCTCACAAGCCAGCCTGTGCTCCGGAGTCCAAGGCACTTTCCACAGTCCCCCGAGTTTCTCTTGGGACCACAGACTCTCTGCCGTCTCCCCTCTAAAAATTGGCATTGTTGTGATGCTTAGGGCTTCAGTTTTTCATGTTTGCTTTAACCCTCTTCTTTTTCCTCATTGTGCTGCGGAAAGAAGATTGTGGGTGAGCAAACTGAGAAACTTACTTTTCCAGGAAACGAAGTGTCACCTTCAAAATTCTACCTGATTTACTCATATTGTCAGAAGTTCACTACTGGCTTGTGCTTCTGAGGATTTTTTTGAGAAGTGATTTTTTTTTTAATGCTACTGACTTTAGTCCTTGGAATGTGATTATTAAATATTATCTGTTTTCAGCCCAGAACATGCTTTGAGTGAACAAGTATAATTAAAGTGACTCTTGGGATTTGGAATATAACTGGGACAATTATACACACAAACAAAATATAATGAGCAAACCAGCACAAATTTATATATCTCCTTTAATTCCTTACCAAAGTATTAAAAAGTATGTCACTAAGTGCTCATTTCACTGAGTAAGGTATTAACTGTCCAAGGGTCTAATTAAATATGCAAGCATGGGGGTATTAATAATAATAGTAACTATTTTTAACTGAATAGCTACTATTTTCCAAGCGCAATCTATGCTAAGCATTGTGCATACAATGGCTCATGCAGTCCTTGTAATGATACCATGAGACAGATATTTCCATTTTCCTGGACACGCTTTCTTGCTGAAGGTCATACATTTAGTAAAAGCAGCATTGGCATTTGCTTTCAAGCAAAAGCAATACCCACAATGAGTTGTGCTTATTTTCCAAAATAAAAATAAAAAAAAATAAAAAAAAGAAACTTAGCTTGTTATTTAAGTTGCCTTTTTAAATTTAGGCTCTTTAATTTGAACCTACTATGATCTTAAAACTTTGACTTGTGTTACAGTGAATATAAGCTTCCTTTTTTTAGACTTACATGTAAGAAGCCAGATGGCACTTTGCTTAGCATGATTGTGCCCCGCCTTGCTTATGACACCACCTTGGTGCCATGAACACATCCTTGGTGGCTCACTGTGTGCACACACACATGCATTCACATACACACACACACCATCCTCGATTTTACAAAGCTGAGGGTATTGCACGTCGTCAGTGATCTGTGATTAGAATAGAGGCATATATCAGGGAACACTACCAAGTACCCCACTGCCATTAGTACACGCAGGTAGGAGAGAGTATAAATTATCTTTGCCATCCTGGTGGCATAACAACCGCCTCACCACAAGACATGAAGCTAGAAAATTGAACTTTAAGAATACAGTCTTCAGCCCTGGCTGGTGTGGCTTCAGTTAGTTGGCACCATCCTATGCACCATAAAGGTTTCCAGTCTGATTCCAGGTCAGGTCACATAACTGCATTGCAGGCTAGATCAATATTTTGCTCTCAAGACGATATTTCCCTCTCCCTTCCTCTCTCTCTAAAATCAATAAAAATATTTTTTTAATTTTCCAAAGAGAATTTAAAGTGGGCAATTCAAAGGACTAGAAATTTTGAAATCTGTTATTTCAAAACTTCAAGTTATTTTACTCTACATTGCTTATGTGATATGTGCTAAGATGTCACACAGAACAAAAAATAAGGTTACTAGTTTACTTTTAAAAGAAATTATGCAAACAATGGATGGCCAAATATGAAGCTTTGCCTCTGTTATTTAACACTAGAGGCCTGGTGCACAAAATTTGTGCATGGGGTAGGGGTGTGTGTTTGTGTCCCTCAGCCCAGCCTGCACTCACTGGGATCGGGCCCAAAAGGGTAGTTGGCTATCCCTCTCACAATTCAGGACGGCTGGCTCCCATCTGCTCACCTGCCTGCCTGCCTGCCTGATTACCCCTAACTGCTTCTGCCTGCCAGCCTGATCAACCTTTAACTGCCCTCCCCTACCAGCCTGGTCACCCCTGTCCTCCCCTTGCTGTTTTGCTGTTAGAAAGACCTTTATTTCATAGAATTATAAATTTTACACTTTTCAAATTATAGATTATTTTATCCTTATTTTTTTCTTTATTGGAAACCTTATGCTAGGTCATTGAATGTTTTGTTGCTGTTGGTTGGCTTTGTTTTCTGTTTTAACTCTACAGGTTTGTGCAATCCAGAAGCCAGGCTGCTGTCCCAAATGATGGCTAAAGACCTCAGACTAATGATGCATCAGAATTGTTCAGTGTGTGCAGGACAACTGGATCTTAACCTAAGCCCGAGGATTTACTCACACAATGAAGAAGAATAGAGAACTGCTTGAACTATACCCAATGCTCAAGAGAGAAGCCATGAAAAAAATCTTTGTTCAACTATACAACAATAGCTCAGTTCAGGGAGTTAGTCTATATAAACTTCACATGAAGGTAGCACTCTCCCTGTCATCTTGCATTGTTGTATCGTAGTACAAACTACTGAAGCAACTAGAGAGTATTTATGATGCGCTGAATAAGATGTCCAGCCACAGTCATCATGGTGAACTCCTAATCTGGCCTGGCCAGTCTATTGCTTCCTTGCCCTTGGCATGATTTGTTGGCTACCTGAGAAGCGGAAAAAGCCCTAAAGCAGGAAGAAGAAAACACAAGTTCTGCTCCAGGTCTCATATGCATTCCATCAGGTCTCAATGTTGTCATTCATGAAATAGTAATAATAATAATAATAATAATAATTTCTCCCCAGGGTGAAAGTATTTTTGAAAAAGTATAAAAACTAAATAAACTACTGTTCACGAGCTGGCATGACCCATCTCAAACCTGACTAATTTTTATGGATAAACATAAGAAAAACAGCAACCTACAGATAACTTCACCTTAGAGGCAGGTGAGTTCTAAAAGTTCACTATGGCAGAAGAAATGCCAGGAAACTTATTAAGAAAGCAAATTATTGGGCCATACGCAGGATCTCTTGAATTAGAAAGTAGAGGTAGGGGTCTATTAATCAGTATTTCATAAGCCCCTCCCTCCCTGAGGGGAGTCTGACAGGCTCAAATTTGAGAACCACTGGTCAAAGCCTTTAAGAAGGTGATAGGGCCCTAGCGGGTTTGGCTTAGTGGATAGAACGTGGGCCTGCAGACCAAAGGGTCCCGCATTCAATTGTGGTCAAGGGCAAGTAACTCGTTGCAGTCTCCTCTGTCTTTCCCTCTCTCTTCTATTTACTCTAAAAATCGATAGAAAAACATCCTCAGGTGAGGATTTAAAAAAAAAAAAGAATGGTGGTGGACAGGGACTTGTCTTGGGGTAGTGAGCACCCAATGCAGTATACAGATGCTGGTGTTGTAGAATTGTGCACCTGAAATGTGTATAATTTTGTTGACCAGTGTCATCCGTAAAAATTTAATAAAAAGAAAAAAAATTTACCAGGTGTTTTTCGTCTGCAATGGAGCTTCAGAGAGTCCAAAAATCTCTGGAAATAATGTTTGCCTATGTTCATTTTTCTTCCTTAATTTTCCTTACTTTTTCCTACAGTGCACATGTGTTTACTTTTTAAACTGTTACATTAAAACACTGGAAGGAAATGCACATAACATGCTAATTATTTTCTTAAAATATCAGACAGATGGATACTTTCCTCTTATTTTATAAACTTTTCATATTGTTGCTATGTTTATAAAATTACAAACGCAGAAAACTAGGCGATTCAATTTAGAACAATTTCCATCCAAAAATGGCTACTTGAAAAATATATTTGGCATAAAGAAGGTTATTTTCCACAATTTATATTCTCTAAGTTGGACATGACGGTCACATTACTAAAACAGTCTTAGACATGTTCTGAGTCTCTCGGGACTTCTGACAATTCAACATGTCTGATGCTGAGGTTCCCTCAGTGCTTCAGTTCTGGACCCATTGCTGCTCTCTAAAAACAATGTGGTGGAAAGTGGATAGGAATGGAGTGAAAAAGAAAAGAATTTATAGAGGAGATATTAAGAGAGGTAAATAAAAAGGAAGAAAAGGCCACTCAAAAAATAAGACGGGCAATAAAAAAGTAGCAAAGGAATAATAAAGGGAGTATTTGGCACACTGTCTCTGAGTTTGAGGGGGAAAAAATGCCACAAGAAAATGAGTACTGTATTATAATTTCCAGAACCAAGAGTGTCCCTAAGATGGCTTCTCTCAGAAAGATTATAATCTCTAAGATTTGTAACATAGCCTACAATTACTGCTGAAGTACACGTTAGCCACTTGTATAGAAACTGACCACTTTTGAAAATGACCACTTTTTTTTAGTATCACTTTATTGTAGATATTTCTACTATTTATATGGTTTCTTTCCTACTTAAAAGTCTCAGAAGTCTCAACAAATCATAGATTTGTGCCACTGAGGTAAAACTTGAGGGGTTGAATCTAGGACCCTCATGATTCTCAGAATAAACTGCATTTTAAAATGTATAAGTCATTTCTTTTTCTCTTCCTTCCCTGCCATTTTGTAATTAGCCCATTTTCCTTTCATCCCCCTCCCCAAATTTTCCATCCTTTTATTTTTCTCTGGTTTTTCTTTTATATTTCTATTTCTCCATTTATTGCTTATAAATCTGACTCATCCACTCTTCATTTTTTCTCTTCTCTCTTCCCTATGTATTGTTATATTAATTACATTATTTGATACTTGACATGATCACATGATTCATCATCTGAACCAGGGCACAGAGTGAACAGGAAAATATTTATAACTAGATGGGAAAACAGTAACATGTAAATTGAGGCTGTCCCAGGGAGGTGGGGAGCTATGCAGTGCGTGTAACGCAGGAAAGGCAGAATTCAGTTTTATTTCTTGCTCTGCCACTTTCTAGTTGTGGACTTGAACCTCTTCAAGTTCAAGTTTTTCATCCATCAACTGGAATATTTAGTTCTTATTATTATTATTATTATTATTTTTATTGGAGATATCAGGCCCTCCCTTCTATTTCTATTGCGTTTTAGCACTATACTCTTCAGCAAAACTTTCCTGAATTTTTAAGAAGATAATAACAATAATGTTTGTTTAAGTAGCATTTCATTCACTTTGCTCCTGGCTTGTTATTCTTTCCCATCTCTTGCTTAGAGAATATTGATACAGTTTAGGACAAGCTCTGCAACCCTTCACTTAATCAAAGCACATTTAAGGGTTCTTAGTGGTTTTTGAATATCTAGGGTGTAGGGGGAAAAACAGAGCATATACATACTAAGTGCAGGACTTGCTTGGACTGTTTTGTTTGTTTGTTTCTGGGTAACTAATAGTCTGGTACTGCCGAAGAAATAAACAAATGAAACACATATAGCAGGATTCAGACACTCATAGGTTACAAATTACATGAAAATCAATCCTAAAGGTGATGCTTAAGAGTTATAAACACTTCATTCTACATTTATTTGCACACAATACCTTCAGTTGGAATTGTATTCTTCAACCCAGGTCACAATGAGGTTGGAAATGAAATTTACAAATAGAATAAGTATAGTATTGCATATTTATTTTTCATTATTTGAGTTATTTTCCCACTATTAAGAGAATTGGCAGAGTAAATATGCCTCTCCAATCTTGTGATATGTTTTCTTCAATCAGGAATCTCTTCAAAGGGGTAATTGTAGTGGGCAGGTAATTGTCAAAATCCACTCATATGACAGGAAAGAAAGAATATGAGTTGTAACTATAGTAAAAATCAACTTTCTTGTCATGGTGTGTTCTTAGTGCCTTTTGCATGTGTAGCCATATCATATGGGTGAGATGGGGTATATACACAGAAACACCAATTTGTTGTGTCATGGCTACTTAAAAACATTTTCCCCCTATGCATTTATATGGGCGGTCACTAAGACTCTTTTCAGGTCATGCTGAAGAAATTTTAGATTTTCTCTCAATATATTCCAATATTCTAGTTCTAACTAACTCTAGCAGATAATTAATTCACAATATGTTAGAGGAAAAATATGGTATAACAGCTGGGCAAGTAGACTTGTGGTCACAAAGCCCTACAGTGTAGTAGTAGTTGATCCAGCAGTTTCAGTGCATTTCTGTGAGTTCTGTCTGTATACTATCTATAGGTGTTCTCACTATCAAATGTTTTCCAGCTATATGAGATTTCTAAGTTTTCAGGGTCTGGAACCTGTCTCTTAAAATTAATAATCTGGTTCTTAAACAGATAGTTGTTAGTGGAGTAAGTCAAGAAATATATGTTAAGCAATACATTTTGATAATAATGGTGATTGATATTAAAAGAAAATAAACATCTTTCCTTCTATTTATCTTTGAGAAATGTATCCTACTTCTAATGACTTAAAGTCATAATTTTACTATAGTACCTTAAAAATTAGACTATAACCAATTTAAATATTACAGTGCTCTATTCTTTAAAATGCATCCTTCATGGGATGCAGGGGAAAGCATTCATTTTCTGTCATTACACATCAAATATTGTAAAAAATCAAAGCATCTCATGAACTAGTCTTAAAAGATGATTAAATCTATCAGACCATAAATTAGTTATGCTGCAATTTCTCAGACTACCTCAGAAAGTCTTTCAGTTTAATGTGAAAAATGTTGCCATGGTGTATCAACTTTATACTAATGATTAAAATATGGGAGCAATAAGCCCACATGCTAGATGTAAAATGAAAATTTCAAAAATTTGTTTGTTTGTTTCTGGCTTAAAGTAATCTCCACAAACAACTTAACAAAACACTTGAGAGAGTATGCTTTCTAGGCATGCTTGTATAGGAAAGATGTCATCTTAGAGATTCATTCTTTCTTGATTCCATAATCAAAAATCTCAGTAGCATCAACGACAAAGTATTATATTGAATAATACAAAAGTAGACTTTACAAATATTTCTTAAAGTATGAAATCAAATAACCCATTGTCACTGTCAGTAATAGTAAAATGATTTCTGAGCACTGACAAGGAGTTTGGCACTAAATAAGAACTCTACCAAAGTAGACATATTTTTTAGTGAATTGCAATTCAAATAGAACTTAAACATGGTCACTTTGAAGAGACTGAAAGACCCCTTTTAGCCAACAATGTAGAGTAAACAGTTTTTTTTCCTGAAACATTATAAAAGAATGCATATATGTATGTATCTATACATACATATTATAAGCGCTTAGATTGCTATCTCATCGTTTTCTAACAAATAAAAATCTCCAAAGCACACAAAAGCAAATAAAATTAAACAAGCACCATTTTTTATTATTCTTTTACATCATTTAAAGCCATGGAAATAACTCTCTTCTCTCTGTTTTAAAGTTCAAATACAAATAAATTGGCAATTGTTAGGACTGCTTTAAATGTAGGTTACATAAAAATAAGTGTAGAATCTAGCTAATACGCACACTACTAAGTGACTACAAACCTTAATTTTAGGCTTTATAATTAGATACAAAAGTTTTTTAAATAAAATATTTAGAAATAAAGGTTATATAGTTAGAAAACTGATCATAAGATCAACTTCAATTAAATCAGAAATATTTCTAATTAAGCTATAAAATTAATATTTTAAGACTCCATTTCATTTAAAATTTTAGCATTTCTTATAAAGTTCAAAATTTCAACAGCTGTCAGTTAAACATTATATTCATACTGGATCTAAAAATGCAACTACAAATCATCTTATAAGACACTTCGGTGGCAATGCAAATAACATGTTTTCTACATATGCAAATCCATCTCTAAGCTCATCATTACACCCACATGTAATTCTACACTAGTCAACAAACAACAAGAATCAGGCAACTCACATACACTTTAAATGGTGATCATACTCTGAGAAGGTGTAGAAAGATTTTAAATATTTGTCAATTCTGATTTTTTACTAAATACAAGGAAGAATTTTATGATCGGTGATTTACTGAGGTATCAGATTGTATTAAGTCATGATAAAAACAAAACTAAACCCATTAGTGATCATTAGCAGGAGAAATTTCTCTCTCCTCTCCACTTGGTGCAGTCCCCACCCCACTTGGCCCTCACTTTTAAGATATCTTCCAAGACCCTGAAGCAGGTTTACCATTGGTCCACATCCTACGTCAAAGCATGATCTCATCAGAATTCAGTTCATTGGCTTATGAGGAACAAAGCTTGTTCCAGCCCCAGTGTCTACACAGCACAAAAAGAGAGACCACAACATTCTCCAATTAACTTGGCAAACTTTGACAACTAAGCTCATTAAATTGAGCTCCTAAATTGGTTTTGTGATGCAAGACACAAACCCAGAATTTATTTTAATAAGCTTTTAAGTTATAGTAATATAGCCTTTGGGAGTGTGTTTTAAAGCTTTTAAAACTTAATAATCTCATTTACATCTTCTTTAGCTGAGGAATTTGTTCATTCTGCAAACTAAAATCATTGGACTCACCTTTTTCACAGGCACTGAAAGCTCAGCCAGTCAGTTAGAACTGACTCAGGACTAAATAATCATTTATGAGTATAAGACACAAAAACATGGGCTGTATTTTCACAAGAAAAAGTATGGACAGCAGGTGTACCTAAATCTCAAAGATTTCTCAATGTCCTAAATACCATAAAATTATTATCCCCGCTTCCCACAGACTCTCTCTTTCAACCTGGCTCCAAAATCCCAGCATTAGAGTTACCAATACAATGTTCCTCAAGGTCTTTTTTTATTTCAAACTTGACCATGGTTTTGTAAAATATTATTGAGAGCCTCAAGTCCATGATCGTGAGAGCGACAGAGCTCCTGGATGGGTCCTGTCAAGGTCAAGAGAGAAGAAGCAACCATAAAATCAAAGTTTCTCTCTCCCATGATTTCCATAAAAAGAAATGGTCATTCCATGAACAATTATATTAAAGACTGCAATTCTCATCAATGCTGGGCAAATGACATTGAAGGTTATTTGTGTACGAATGATCATTAAATAAACTCTTCCACCTGTTAACCTTAGCGGATACATAGATGGATTTATATATAGGTGTTGAAATGGAATCCCGAGAACATAGGACCTAGAAAGAAAGGGAAGTGGTAACATCGTACAACTCTTCAAAAAAGGAACTGCTAGTCAAAGGTTGTAGAAAAACTTCACATACACTACACACACGGTTGTCAGTCATCACCCTCAGATTCAGGTAATAGCTGCATACCCCAAAATAATGTTTAATGCACACAATACAGCAAATACTGAGAGAGCTATGGAAGACAGAACAATGTCAATGGCTGGTTCAGAGACAGGCTTAAAAATGGATGCTTTTGTAGGCAATTGTTTGAAAGGTGAAAGCTCCTACCAATGAGAGGCAAGCGGAAGAGAACACAAAAGCGGAAGAGAACACAAAGGAGTAGAACAGGGAATTGTGGGAGAGGGGGTGGGGAAAAAGAGCAGAAAAAGAAAGAGGAAGAAAACTCGGCATCTGGGACGAGGAGAAGCAGTGTCCCTTAGTGCTAATGGACCCCTAAAAAGTCACAGCAGCACAGCCACTGGAAATGAGATAAATGGCCTGAAAGTCAGAGAGAGAGAGAGAGAGAGAGAGAAACAGCCAGAGAGGCTATGTGAACCATCTGAGCAG
The DNA here is from genome assembly GCA_004026665.1 of Murina feae. Lineage (NCBI taxonomy): Eukaryota > Metazoa > Chordata > Mammalia > Chiroptera > Vespertilionidae > Murina > Murina feae. The sequence goes on along the minus strand of PVJC01008069.1, from coordinate 8,696 downwards.
ATTCAGGGAGAGAAAACCTAGCTTAACTACCTCAGGGCCTCCTAAATCATGTACTGTGCCAAAGGAAGCCACAATCCAAGTGATTATCCACTGGCACCACTTTACGCCGGGCTCCTGGAAAAAGGCTCAGCTTCAGATCCCGAAGCAGTAACCCTTCAGAGGGCTGTGAAGCAGCAGAACAGAGCAGGATTCCAAGTGCGCGGGGGCACACTCAGGATGCTTCCATGGAAAGAGAAGGCTCTCTCCACTAGGCAAAGGAAATGGCACTCCTGGAGCTGTGCAGAGCAGTAGCCCTGGCAGGCACCTCACCAGCCTGAGGGGATGGGAATGGTTTTGCAAAGACGATTGCTCAGCTGGATCTGCAAGAGGAGAGCAGATAGAGAGCAGGGGACAGATGCTGCTGTCTACTAGAGCAGCACCTGCAGGGGACATGAGCTGGGAGAGGGCTTGGGCTGCTTGTATGACTGCACGGAGCTCAGAGGGATTGGAGAGGAGGGTAATCAGAGGGCCTGGCTGGAGACCAGGCTTGTGCTGGCAGTTCGTCTAGACAAAGTGCCACCCCCCCATACATTACCCACCTTATCTTTACATATCTCACAGTAATGCCCTAAAATTACATCGGTGTTAGAGCCCATGACAAAGAGGATTGTTCTAATCACGTCATGTATATGCTGCTTACAAAGGAAGATGAATGCAAAACTTACCTAATAAACAAATAAATCACCACAATTCATAAAAACGTGGAAAACCATCGCATAATTTTCGAATGAATGATGAAGCACCTGAAAGTGTTACAAAAGTTGAAACTTCCTGAGGGAAAAAACCATATTTGATTAGTCGTCACAGTCCTGGCATCTAGTGAGTTTCTGGTGCGTGTTCAGTGAATGACAAAAGACACTGGCATTTCTGTGTTCAAAACACAGTTGACGGGAGGGTGCACAGGAGCGAACTTCATGTTGTGTTGATCACTGTGACCCTTTCTGTCCTGCCTCAGCCTCAACCTGTATGGGCAAATCTTGAAAGTTTGCTGCTCATTTGAAAAGTATAATCTACTCTGACATAAAAGGACCACTTTTGGCCAAAAGCAGGCAATTCCTATACCTTTCTACCAGTATTTCCATACACGTTCTTGAAGTTCATTTGTAGGGGAACATATGGTATAAGAGCTTTTAAGGCATTTACATGGGCTGTCCTTGGTAACTGTCCACCTCCTCTGCCCCCACAGCTAATGTCCAGCCCTCTTTATAGACAGGGTATACTCACACAGATGGGTAACGAGCACAGTGTGAGCCACTGAAGGCTTCGTGAGAGTGGGACTGATTGTCATCAGCGTTTCCTATTCCGTTTCTTCTGATACTCTCAAGGTTTGAAATGGTGCTACCACCAATGGCAGACTCAAAACAAATATAGTCAAATAGGGAACAAGAAAAGAACAAAATTCCAGGCCAAATTGTCTATCTCGTTTCCTCCTTCTTCCTCATTTAAAATTTGCTGAAGGATCATGTCCTTTGACCCACCCCTTGCAGGCTTATTTGCCCGCTGTCTTAGGGAGAGGTATGACCGGTACTAGTGGTTGTTAGTGGTCAAACAGTGGAAGAGGCAACAAGATCAGAGTCAAATAAAATCTCCTTAGTGAGACTTTCTGAACTCTGCTTGTCCTTTCCTGCCAAGCTTTGGAAATCTCTCTTGGCTTGTATGAGAGAAAAATACAGCGAAATCCCCATACTTTATCTGAATTGGTCACAGTAATAGCAGCAATGAAGTAAGAAGGCTCAGTGTCATTGGATTTTAGATAGTAATTTTTAGCAATGAATAAATTTGCAGGCATCTGTCACCTCTTCATTCTGCTAATGCTGACTGAACATGCAGTGCATCAAATCCAGTGAAACAAACCCTATGTCCTATCTCTCACCCCACGTCTGCCACTGGAGACAGTTCAGCAGGTGAATTAGGAAAGCTTCCTGAGTCTACTGCTGGGCCAAAGGGTCAGAGAAGTAAAGCATCGGAGAAGATAGTAAAGCAGGTAGGATTCAAAGTGACACAAAACAGAAGAAGGTCATTTAAGTTGTGGGAAGTTCAAGGGCAGGGTAAGTTTATTGTCTCCACATCTGGAAGGGTGTGTTGTTTTTTCATTTCCCTGAATTTCAAGGGAAGATTTTCATTCTGTAAAAATGCCATTGATAACAACAGCAACAACAAAATTTAAAAGAGGCTTAAATTGGCTGTTTTAAAGTAGATAAGGTAACAGGTATTTTGGCATATATCTGTCTACCTATATATCTATACATATTAAAATAATATATTTTTATTGATTTCAGAGAGGAAGTGAGTTGGGGAGAGAGATAGAAACATGAATAAGTAGAGAGAATCACTGATTAGCTGCCTCCTGCATGCCCCACACTGGGAATCAAGCCCACAACCTCGGCATGTGCCCTGACTGGGAATCAAACCCTGACCTCCTGGTTCATAGGTTGACACTCAACCATTGAGCCACACCAACCAGGCTACTTTGGCACATAAAAAAAGGGGAAATGCACTTAAAATAATGTAAAATGTAAGTGGTATAAAAAAAGGTAACTGGTTGTTAAAAAAAAAAAAAACAGGAAAAGAGGAGAAGACAATAATCTCATTGAACCATTAACTTCAGTGATCTGATCTGGTCAAAATCAATTTTTAAAAACTGCACAATTGGCAAATATTTTGTCTGTATCACCTGCTTGCTATTCCTCCCATTGAGGAGAAAAGCATGATCCTCAGTTAGAAACCTCTTGAGCACAATTTGCATTTTTAGTACTAGTTTATGAAGGTCCTTGCAAAATAGCCATTATAGCCAAAGCATAAATTTCTCTTTAGCCACATGCATAAGCAGAATAGCTACTTACTGACATTTTATTTAAAGCATTTATTCAACAATATTTTAAAGGCAAGTATATAAAATGCAACCCATAGCCCCAATTATCTCTCACCATTATGGAATGACCAGGAATGACCTCTTTAAATCCCATTGGATGGCATTGGTGTCATCCTAATGTGATTAGACATCTAATTTCCCCAACTAAGCACAACTGCCTTGGCCAGAGCACTGCCCACATTGTATATTATCAGTCTTCGAATCTCCAGCACAGAGGGTGGCAGAACGTCCTCATGAGTATTTTGCAAGTTATTTCTGTCAATGTTAATGTCTGGAACATCCTATTCTTTAATTCACATAATGAAAAGAAAGAGAAAAACATCAGGAGATTGACTAATTTTTGTGTCAGAATATCTAGTCTCAAATGCATTTATATATAACATTCCTAATTGCTGCTCTTCAGTGGAGACCTTAAAGGCTCCTTTTACCCCATTGACTTCCTTCAGGTGCAATATTAGATAGAAAAGAAATTCCAGGTCACAAAATAAGCCAGATGGGACCAAATAAATTTGCTCTAATATCCTTCCTTCCTTTGTTTTCAATCTTTCTTTTTTCTCTCTTTAGAATACACTGGTATCTGGAACATTCTAGCTGCTGACAGACCTACCTTTCTAGACCCACTGTCCTGACCCAAGTGTTAGCTCCTTTCTGGATTCTCTTCTCTTGAAAACAACACTTCCTTTCTTTTCTTTTCTTTTTTTTAGTTTGTTAATAATCTCTTGCTTCTTTAATAATGTTCTGATTCAAAGGTTTATCTTCCAGAGTGAACGTTTTAGGCAACAGGAGAAATATTTTGTCCACGAAGTCACCCCAGTGACCACTGAATCACACCATCCTCCTTGGCTGCCTGTTCTGAAACACAGCCTATATTTATCTCTGTGCAGCAGCATGGTTCCTGTCATTCTTTATTTGGTTCTCTTCACAAGTTGAACTTTTGGTGCCCACAATGGATCTGGCATGAGCTCACTGGGACAGTCTCCACTATAAGAGATCCTTATTCCAATTGTAAAATTGAGTTGCTTCAAAATCCTAGCATAATCGGCAAATCAAATTCTCTCCAATAATTAAATGCACATGAAACGCAAATGGTTGTTGACCTCCTTTGTGGGCACCCACAATTTTGGCTAATTTCCTGGGATAGTATTTGCCAAATGCAGCTTTCACCATTTTTTTTCCTTTAAAGTTTGGATAATGAGTATTTGAGGAAAGCTTATTAGATGGGAATTATTAATATAGACTGGGGAGACAATAACACTAAAAAAAAAAAAAAAAGGTGTATTCAGGGCAATGGTGTACAGAGCAGGAAACTTCTCCTTCTCCTAAGCACAGTGAAGAATAGCTACTAATAATTCCACTAGTAAAGCCATACACCAAGAAAACTAAACTGACGGCCCATTTGGTCAAGAGCTGAGGAAACTCACCAGCACCATGGGGAATTTTACTCCATGTTCTGCATTCAGGCTGAAGTCTGATTCTTTGTACAGACATTGCATTTCCACAGCCAAAAGTGCCATTTAGAAGGAGCCTGCCTGGAGGATTTGCAGTCTACAATGAACGCACAGTCTGTCTTATTTAAATTTGCTCAGTCCACTAGCCAATCATCCTCATTATTACGCCCCTATTTGTAGAAGATTTTTTCCCCTTTGTAACAGATTTGACTATCTTTTCTATTTGGAAGCATTGGATGGCGAGGGTTTAGGGTCATTGGATTTAGCCAAGGTCAAAATTAAACATTCTGAACACCTAAAGGGCTACTGTTTTCACCGCCAAACTGTTCCATAGACACAGCCAGTGTAGTAATGAAAATCCCAGCTATGGGTGTCTGCGTAGTAAAGATTACACATACTGTCAGCCTTCCCTATGTTTCCCTGGAGGGCACAGCTGCCTAAATGGATATTTTAAAGGTCAGTGAATGCTCTCACAACTGAAATACACTTTTTTTAACTGGCCAGCCAAAAAGAGGGAAAAGGAAAAAGGAGTGTTTGGAAGAAAATGGCATGCCCACAAAAGCAACTTCAACGACTTTAGTATTTTGCCGGAGGCAAACTGTAATGGGAGGATAATGTCAAGAGAACACATAGGGGTGATTTCAAACCTGAAAGAACCAAATGTGTGAAGTAAGGCCAAAAATGGCCAATTTTCTCAGAAATGAAAGACATTTTTTATGTATTGTATATTTCCAGATCTTTTAAACCTATCATACACTGACTTTAATACAGAATGTAGAATGTGTGTATGCACATCTATTTACATATAAAAAGAAGCAAACCAAGTAGTTTACGCACACAATTAGTTAAACTTGGCTAATTCTAAGTCCAGTTGCATACACATATTTTTTAAATAAAAATGTCCTTTACTGGATTTATGTAGAAATTTTCCCTTTTAAAAGTCAGAGATAGGAAATTTTATATGGATAAACAAAAACACTAAATTGCTATTCATTCTTTCTTAGCTTCAAAGTTAAAGGACTAATGTTATTTTACATTTACAGTATTATTAGTTCATTACTTTCTTCAAAGAAGTATTTTTGAAAAGACCACCCAGAAGTTTCAACTAATTGGGGAAGCAATCTTTACTTTATTTAAAAAGAAAGGCTGCATGGGACACATTCCTGGCATCAGTACTCTGTCATATCTGTTTGGGCTGGATACAATGGAAAAGACAATTTTAAATTATGGAAATACCTTGGTCTTCTCTGTTTGCTCCTAGAACACCTAAAGCAAGAAAATAGTTAGAAACCTCTGAAATCTTTTTCAGAGACGTTGTTTCATAATTTGAGGTTTAGAAATGCCAGGGAAAAAGATGAACCACCCAAGGAGATCATAAAAGCTGAAGTCACAGATGTAGAAACAGGTTTTCGGAGTGTGATGAGTTTCTGAGTTTGGGGGAAGCATAAGATGTTATTCACAGTGGAGCATTTAGGCCAGGGAATTCTCATTGGCTGCTTGGTCATGGAAGACACAGCTGTAATGGGGACTAAAAGCTTTTATAAAAAAAAATATTTGAGGAGTAACACTGGGACCTAGAATAAGGAAGGTGTTGGGTAATTTATATTTACAGCCAAGTAAATGCTATTCTAATAGGTACCATTGTAACATTTTAGGGTTAATTGATATGGGTTTTATATAGTCACACATCTTTCTTTTCAAAACAGTTATTGCATTTTCTTCTCCTAAATTATTATATTTGTGTGTCTATGATTTTATCCTTAGGAGGAAATATCTCATATAATCTGGATATTGCTAAAGAAGTTGAAAACTATTTATGTAGTTACACATTAGCTATTAGACATGTTAATGTGATTAATTACCAAATAAATCTTTTAATACTATACTGCTTATTTTATTTTAAAAAGTCACATATTTTATATTCCACAAATGAGTGAGATCATGTGATATTTATCTTTCTCTGACTGGCTTATTTTGCTTAGCATAGTACTCTCCAGTTCCATCCATGCTGTTGCAAATGGTAAGAATGCCTTCCTTTTTTCCGCAGCATAATATAATGAACAACATAAACAGATGAACAAAAACAGATGCATAGACAGAGAAGCATCGTTCAGACTGTCAAACCTCAGAGGGAAGAGAAGGGAGGATGGGGTTAGAGGGGAGAGAGAAATCAAAGGTCTTGTATGCATGCATATAAGGTTAATCAATGGACACAGACATTAGGAGGGTGGGTGCAAGAGTGGAGGGGGAGGGGGGCAATGGGAGTTAAGGACACATATACAATACCTTAATCAATAAAAATAAATAAAAAATAAAAAGTCATATTTTTAATATCACAATTTTTATAGGTATGTGTGTACTATTTTAGAGAAAGTAGAAAAGTAAAAAGAAGCAAAATATGAAAATAAAACCATCTACAACTTCAGCTTTCAGTGAAGATGGAATAAAAGGGACCGGATTTACCCTTTTGTCTAAAACAACTAAAAGAAATGGACAAAATATAGACAGAAACAGCACGCGTGATACTGGACATTAGGCAGAGAAAAACAGTAACTTCTGATTAACAGGAAACAAATGAAGTGAGCTGTATGATTATCCCAGCTTATTGCCTAAAGAATGTTTGCAGGAGAACCAAGATGGTGGCATGAGGTATATACCTAAATGCATAGCCTCCACACCTACATTATAGAAATACAACTATACAGATAAACGGCCATCCTCCAGAACCAAAAGAGGGGAAGCTTTACAACTAGAAGGCAAGAAAAGGAGTGCTTTGAGACTGAATAGAAGCTCCTGGCACCCAAACTGAAAGGTACGGACGCGGGAAACGGAGGCGGCGGCACGGCGGTGCGAGTGAAAGGGTGGCTGCGCTTCGGTCCATGGCTTGGAAAGAGATTATAAAATCCCAGGTCACACTGAATGCGATGCAGGCTGTAGGGCAACGGGGCGGCGGAAGACCAGTGGTGTTCTAGCAGTGCTATTCGAAGCAATCACTGACGTGGAGATTCGGGGACTGAGAATTGTGCGCAGACCCCAGGGCTTGGAGATGCCAAACCCGGTAGAAACTGTGGCATCAGCAGAGGGGAAGCCTTGGTGAGTCGCTCCACCCCTGGTGATTCTGAGACCCCGCCCCACCCCACCTAGAACCTCGCCCAAGCTGTGTGCCTGCCGGCCTGCCTGCGGCATAACTTAAGGGTCTGCAGCTGAGACAGAACTCCAATAGATCCAAACTCCAAACAATGAGGAGGCCTGCAGGTCATTTCCCTCCAGTGATACCTCCCAGTGATAACTACAACAAGACTGTGCACCCAGCCTTCAAAGGCGTACAACAAGAGTGTCCACCCCAGGTGATCGGGGAGGCTAAATCACTGGGCCCTATATAGGACACTTAGCACAGAAAGCCAAAATGTGGAGACTAAGAAACAGATCACAAAAGACAGAAATGGAGGAACGCAAACCGTTGGATATAGAGTTCAAAACCACGGTTATTAGGTTTTTCAAGAAGTTTCTAGAGACTGCTGATAAATTTAGTGAGACCCTAGAGGATATGAAAAAGAACCAGCTAGAAATTAAGCATACACTGACTGAAATAAAGAATAATATACAGAGATCCAACAGCAGACGAGAGGATCACAAGAATCAACTCAAAGATATGAAATATGAAGAAGCAAAACCCACCCAGCCAAAAAAGCCAAAAGAAAAAAAAATCAAAAAGTATGAAGATAGTGTAAGGAGTCTCTGGGACAACTTCAAGTATACCAACATCAGAATTATAGGGGTGCCAGAAGAAGAGAAAGAGCAAGATATTGAAAACCTATTTGAAGAAATAATGACAGAAAACTTCCCCCACCTGGTGAAAGAAATAGACTTCCAAGCCCAGGAAGCACAGAGAACTCCAAACAAAAAGAACCTAAGAAGGACCACACCAAGACATATCATAATTAAAATGCCAAGAGCAAAAGACAAGGAGAGAATCTTAAAAGCTACAAGAGAAAAGCAGTTAGTTACCTACAAGGGGGAACCCATATGACTATCAGCTGATTTCTCAACAGAAACTTTGCAGGCCAGAAGGGAGTGGCAAGAAATATTCAAAGTGATGAACAGCAAGAACCTACAACCAAAATTACTTTACCCAGCTAGGCTATCATTCAGAATTGAAGGTCAGATAAAGAGCTTCACAGACAAAAAAAAGCTAAAGGAGTTCATCACCACCCAACCAGTATTATATGAAATGCTGAAAGGTATCCTTTGAGAAGAGGATGAAGAAAAAGTAAAGATAAAAATTATGAACAACAAATACATATCTATCAACAAGTGAACCTAAAAATCAAGTGAAT
>PVJC01008068.1:0-49564 GCA_004026665.1 Murina feae | reverse complement strand
ACACACACACACACACACACACACACACACACACACACACACAGAAGGCGCCTGGCAGACTGGAGCCATCATAGGACATCCACTGAGGGGTCCCAGACTGTGAGAGGGCACAGGCCGGGCTGAGGGACTCCCTGCACCCCGAGTGCACAAATTTTTGTGCACCGGGCCCCTAGTATATATATAAAAGGCTAAGTGATCAACTGTATGTCTGACCGACAGCCTGGTACATATATAATGCACTGGCACCTTAAAAATAAATGCATGTGCGACATTTGTCCCCGTCTGACACTGGCCTCCCATTTGATTAATTTGAAGACAGTTTCCCATGATGCCAGCTTTTGCAGTGATTATTAATAAATCACAAGGACAAACTCTAGACAGAGTAGGTTCCTACCTTAATCTACTTTTGGACATGGTCAGTTATATGTTGCTTTCTCTCGTGTTCGAAGAGCATGTGTCATTAAAGTTGTAAATACTTCATCACAAGGGACATGAGTCAAGCATTCTGAAAGTGTTTTCACTCTTAATGTAGTGTACAGGGAGATATTAGAATAAGTTTAATCAATTTATCAGTCATTGTTTTTATCAGTGTTTTTTTTATCATGTTTTTGTTTTTATATCATATCTTAGTTATATCTTGTTATTTATTAATCAATTTATACATTATTTTCATATACATTCTACTAATTTTCTTTTTTTTTAATATATTTTTATTGATTTTTTACAGAGAGGAAGGGAGAGGGATAGAGTTAGAAACAACAGTGAGAGAGAAACACCCATCAGCTGCCTCCTGCACACTCCCTACTGGGGATGCGCCCACAACCAAGGTACATGCTCTTGACCAGAATCAAACCTGGGACCTTTCAGTCCGCAGGCCGATGCTGTATCCACTGAGCCAAACAGGTTAGGCTCTACTAATTTTCTTTCATCTCTGACACTTCTATTATAGAGAAAGGGCAAATAGTGATATTAAAATATTTTTTCTAATTAATTTCTTTTCAAATGTGCACGAATCTGTGCACCGGGCCACTAGTTGGTTAACACTTTGTAATCGGGCATTTTCCTGCCAAATCGTGTCGTAACGCGGGGCTTTTTTGACATTTTCTTGCCAAAATTAGACTTTCCGTAAAATATTCATATCTTTCGATCTATTTGATATTTTTCTATGAAAATTTCAGTGTTTTAGTTTAAAAATAGGTCTCTATTTATTTACTTTGCAAAATAAGTTATTGAATTATTTATGTACACAAAATTACTACATTCTAGGTAAACATATAAAAAACACTCTTTCACAATCAAAATAATTTTATTTATACAAAATTACAATATTTTTTCGAAATTTTCAACAGATCTTATTAAAAAAAACTATAACCTAATAGTGCTTCACTGTGTGGTAGCGTTGGAAACACTTTCCTTTGTGCAGGGGTACGTGACAAAACTTGCACATGGACCGCGTTTCACTGTGTAGTTTACGACAACGACGTAAAACATTTTTATTTTTGCCGGTTCCAACTATAGAAGTTCCAATGTATGTTTCTTCATGTCCATTGACAGTCTCCCTGGTAGATCCAATTTTACTCGTTTCCCGCAAAAAATGTGTCAATATGATCATACTAGGCTCAGGTGTGGGTTTATGTGCAAGGTCTGTAGACTGCACTGCAGCGCGTGGTCATCCTGCCGCTGAGCTGTGGGATCGGAGAGGCTTGCCCAGTGTGGAGCAAGGCCCCGTGCTCTTCCCTTAGACCATACTCACAAGCCTCTCCAGAAAGTCCAGTGAAGAGACATTGGTCTATAGACTCATTATTTACACAGTAAGAAGAAATGGTAGGTTTTGTAGAATATTCTAACCAGAAGGGAGAGATGACACCAGAAGTATCAAGTTTCAGGATTTCAGATGAGAGGGCGAGTGCGAATCAGCCAGGCGGTGTCCCCAGCAGTCCTCCTCGATGCAGGGGCCGTGGGTGGGGCTACAGGAGCGCATCCTCCTGGATGGCCCCCTTCTGCTCTGTCTGGAAGACCGAGCCAGTCAGCTGTCAGGACCAGGGAGAAGGGGTGCCCCAGCCTCCTCGGCCCTTCACTTCGCTGTCTTTCTTTCCCTGTCTGCTGGGTTGGGCCTAAAATTGTTAAACACTTGTTGTTTTGTAATGAATGAAACACCATGGCATATTAAAAAAAGCCATTTCCTCAGAAGAGTGGAGCTGGCGCTGACCTTGCACCGTTGGAACGGCTGGGCTCAGGTGTGGCCTGCCTGTGCCTGCCTGTGCCTGGCACAGTGTCTCTGCTGGTGGCTGTCGTTTTCCTAACCAGCCGGGAGGTAGGATGCCGCTGGTGGCAGCTGGACTTGGGCTTTGAGATGAGGCTTCAGTGGAAGTCCTGGTTTTGCCATGTTGTATGCGCCTTCAGACTGAGCACTCCACCTCCATGAGTCTTGGTGTTCCCATCAGGCTCTCCTACGTCACAAAGACTGAAACGCCACCCGCAGCTCCTTGTTCCCTGGCATGACTCGGCAGGGAGGGAAGCTAAAGAAACAAAGAGGCCGTGCCCCTGGGCAAAGCTTGGGAAAGCAGGGAGGACAAAGGGAAGCACCCCTTCCGCTGGGGCACCTGCATCAGCAGGTCCTGTCCGAGGGCTGTCCTCCTGCAGAGGAGAGTCCCCCAAGTCGCCAGGAAGGCAGGGTCACCACAGAGAATCTGACCTCTGAGGGGACATGCATCAGCGAGGACACCTCCACTGCATCTGGTTCTACAGGCCGGGGAGGGGGCTGGTGGCTGACCTGAAGACATGGGCATCTCCGATGAAAGAGGGAGTCATTTTGCATTCAGAACATTTAGGAAAGCAAACAACAGTCAGACGTCGCCTGCCGGCAACCCCCAGTCACCAGCTTTAAAGAAGGTCCCGGCGTGGCCACCAGGTTAGCGGGAGGCCCCCACAGAGAGTCTGGGAACCCTTGTAAGGAAGCCAGGAAGCCCTGTGGTTCTCAGGAGGCAGCGGGAGGCAGAGCTTTGAGGAGCCTTAAAGGATCAGTCTGAAGGGGACATGGGACACAGAACACCCTGTGGTGGACATGGATGAGCGTGAAGACGCCCAGGAGACCCTTGAAACTCAGGAGGCACGCAGCATCTGTGTCAGAGACCTGGCAGGTGGGACAGTGCTGTCGATTCTGTGACAGTGGACGGGATGGGGCTGCCCGAGGCCCTGTAGCGAACTTCCTGTTTCTGCTCGGACCCCTCCGGACAGTGTTGCTGCTTCTGCCTGCGCCCTTACGGGCAAGAGTGCCAGGGACCCGTGCATAGGGAGACTTGCAGAATAAGGTCCTACTTCGTTTGCAGCACAGACGTCCTGAGGCGAGGCTGACTGCCACTGGGGCTGCGGGTCCGTCAAGTGGGGGAGGGCCACACACCATCGCCTAAAGGGGCCGCTCTGAAGCAGCTCCACTTCTGGTTAGAAGAGTTAGTGTCCTTTTGGCTTAGGTCTCCCTTGAAGGTGAGGAGACCTTGGCCAGAGGGAAAGCATGGAATGGGTCTGCCAGGGCTGGGAGTCGGCTTCATTTTCCCACAGTTCATTCTCCGTTCAGCGCGGACACACACAGGCTCCTCCCAGAAAGAGGACGGTCCTCGGGGAGGAGCCAGGCTTCCGAACAGGTGCACATTGTGGTTAGGGGAGTGCCCCACGCAGTGCAGTGCAGGGCTCTGATGGGACTTGAGTGTGAGCGCAGGAAGGCCAATTGGAGGAGCGCTTCAGCTCCTGTTCTGTGATTAATAACAGCAATTACATATTCTCAGAAACTGTCGGAGGACGTCTTGTCTGGAAAGAATGGACAGTGCCTCGGGGGAGGTTGGGGAGTGCAGCCGCGTGGCATGTCAGGCAGCTGTTTGGGGGGCGGGTTGGGGAGTCAGAGTGAACAGTAGAGACTCGAGACAGATTTTAAGGTTTGGTCTGTTCTGAGTGATTTGTGTTTATGTGGAAACAGGTGATCACTAGCCTTTCACCTTTCAGTGAAACGTGTTTTTCCTCTCCTTCTAAAGAAATCACTAATACCGTCTTGGTAGGTTGAATATGACAATTTCTACAATTCATTCCCGTGTCTAGAAAATAAGAGCTTGTCTTATTGAAAGGGCACCACAATGTAAATAAAGGGGAGCAGCCAGCAGGCGACCGTGGCAGTGTTGTTGTGACGGCGTTGACTGCTGGAGAGCCAGTCATTCTCATGGCTGAAGACTTCATTGCAGTTTATGCTGTCTCAACTGAGTCCTCCATCAAACTGAAGTTTAAACGACTTAGATACATACACACGAATCCTCTTATATGGTAAATGATAAAAGTGAGGCTCATGCCTTCATTTCACATTGGTGACTCTCACACAGGAGATAGTCACCCCAGAAATCTAGAAACATTTTTTTTCTAGAAGAGGAGCATCGTATTACCAAAATCTAGATTGCATGGACAGTCACCTGACGGGAATGCCTGAGAACAGATAGCGACTCTCCAAGGGTACTTGCCACCAAGCCTCAGAGAAAGTTTAGAGGGAAGATTGGACAGCTGGTGTGGTCAGACAATGCAGGGTCTTAATGCCAGGCTTGGAGGTTGTAAGTGCTGGTCAGAGTATGACTTCCTGAAACAGAGTTTTTGGATATATTATCTAGGTGGGTAAGAAAAATTCCCACGAAATAGAAAGTTTGTTTTAGTGATCCAGGTATCAGCCTGAACTTCAATTTCATATTAAATCTAATGTTTGCATGTATGTGTTTTTTTTAACCATATAAAGCATGATGTTAAAATGTTCCTTTGTTTCCTTCCTCTAGAGTTTACAGATGCTTCCCCAGCAACGGAAAGCCATAGCCAAGTTTAAGGAGCCAGCCCACGCGCTAGCGTTTCAGCAGAAGTTCCACAGGTAGCGGTGGCGTCCATGGTTTTGGTGACATGGGTGCGGGCGGGGACCTCTCCTGGTCACTGTAGCTGTTGCTTCGCATGCAGTGGTGTGTGCACCTGTCACTGGACAGATGTATTTTTTTTAAAATATATTTTATTGATTTTTTTACAGAGAAGAAGGGAGAGGGATTGATGGGAGAGAAACATCAATCAGCTGCCTCCTGCACACCTTCCACTGGGGATGTGCCCGCAACCAAGGTACATGCCCTTGACTGGAATCGAACCTGGGACCTTTCAGTCTGCAGGCCGACGCTCTATCCACTGAGCCAAACCCGTCAGGGCTGGACAGATGTATATTAATGCCCAGGGGACAGTGCCTCCTCTCATGTGGACGCTTGTCCCTGGTGTGACAGTGGACGGGATGCCAGTGCTCTCTGTCGCTCGGGGCCCACCTTTCCCCTCTAGCTTTCTCCTGCTTCTGTAAGTCGCCTGCTGTGTTCAGAGTTCACTTAACCTTGGCTGTTTGTTTCCATCTCCACAGGCACATGATAGATTTGTCCCACATAAACGTGGCCCTGATTGTGGAGTGATTTCTAGCAGGGAGGCGACCTTACACTGCACACACAGCTGTGGACTGTCTTCAAGGAAGCTGCTGGCACAGGACCCGCCAGCAAGGTCTCCGTCCAGTCTGCTAACGCTTGTCCGGACACCGGGCGCCCAGCGTGGCTCCGGGAGAGCTGAACTTGCAGGGCGTGGCAGGCTGCGGTTCGGTGTGGATGGCTTCACATTCTGTGGCCACTTCGGAGAACTGCAGTTTTTGTTTTCTTTGTTTTCAAAGTGCTCACAATGCATGTGGACACCGTTCTTCGCAATTGCAGCGTCTGATCGATGGCTCACCGTGACTTAGGTTCAGGGAGGAACATCAGCAGCACAAATCTCACTACTTCCCACAGCAAAGGACACTGATAATGGTTGCACTCATCTCCAGTGCAGGCTAGACCGAGGCGCCTTCTCAGAAAGCCCTCTGCTGGTTCTGTAGAAACAGGCGACAATGTGGGTGATTGTGATTGACAGTCGCCTATCCCAGAAAGCAGGGTGTGAGGGCGGGTGGGGCAGGAGCAGGGCACAGGGCGGCAGATTCTGCTTCCTAGAAAGGTTCCAGAAGAACCAGTTGCATATTCCTAGTTCCGGAGGGGACTCCCCACCCGTTTTTAACTTCCCAAATAGGGCGAGGAGCAGGTGGTCGCCACAGCGCTTCCCTGGGGGCCGAGAAGCCGGGGTGCCGCTCTGGCCGGGGTCCACTGGAGCTCCCTGCCTGGTGGGGTGCACAGTGGGCCTGCCGGGCAGAGGGACAGCCTGAAGCTTGAACAGACGTGGTTGATTTTTTTCTCTTTAAATGCAGCCTGAAGCGGCAGGTGTCACTGGCTGTGACATGCAGCGTTCTGGGGAAGCTGGCTATCATTGCTTTGAATGATTTTTTTATAAGGCCTTTTGAGTCGGGCTGCGTTGCCTTCAGTAGACCCGAGGGCAAGGCGACATAGACCCCAGCGTGCCCCTCTCCACGGCGTGGTGCGAGGGAGGCTGTCTCACAGGGACCGTGAGACCCAGAGCAAAGTGTGTGTGTCACCCGTGCGTGAGGGTGCGGGGGCCCCTTTGGGTGGGGCTGTGCCCCACAGAGCAACCTGAGGAGGACTGATTCTGGGTGAGCGTGGGCAAGTGCACGCATTTCTGCTCACGGAGGAGTTCACTAGCAGTTGAATGTGGACCTGACTGAGCGCATGGCACTGGGCACACTTAGACTTTTTAGCTGTTTTATACCTAAGACGTCACGTCAGAGTTACCCATAGAATTAATAGAAATAGAAGCCTGTTGCCGCTTGCTGTCTGGTTAGCCCAGCAGGAACCAGATTGGGAGCCCCGAGGCCTGTGCACAGATGGCTCCTTGAGACTCGGCTTCCTCCTGGGAGCCGGGACCCAGGTTGTGGGGGCTTGTACCATCGTGTTTATACAGTTGAGGTTTTATTTTACTTTTTCAAAGTAAGAGAGCAGAAGTGGAGGGGAGTATCCAGACCCTGTGGGACCTTGTGTAGTGTTGATTCTCAGATGGCATGGTGTGCCGAGTGAGCCTAGGAAATGAGGGTGCTGCTGAGGGCGCTCCCTGGAGAGGTCAGCTCAGGAAAGCGCAGGCCCGCCTCAGGTCCCGGGAGCACCGCCCACTGGGCACCCTGCTCCAGAGAGCCCCTGCCTGAGTCAGTGCCCATGCCCAGAAGCGGGCTCGCTGCCCACTCTCACAGCCGCAGGTGAGCTCCCATGGAAACGCATAGTGCAGTGCATTAAAGTGACAAGGTAGCTGGTAGCTCTAGTCAGATCCACGCCACTGCCACGCTGTTGGCGCGGGAAGGCTCACAGTCATGGACTGTCACTGAGGACTTCCTGCCACGAGATGAGCTGAACAGACTTGGGCCGCTTTCTGAAACAGTCAGAGTGCGCGGTGGCTTGGAAGCCACAGCCCCGCACGTGGGCTCCGGAGCGTGGGGCGTGGCGGCCTTTCTTCCCGCCAGTGACGGCAGCCAGCCTGCCCGCACCACAGCTGTTTCAGACTCGCGGCTGCTTCGGGGCCTGTGTGACGTGGGTGCCTGCATGTGTCTGTGCAGTCTGCGCACACGGGCATGCTTTTTCTCCATGGCCTGTCCTCTAGGGGGACGGGGGCCTTTTCCAGAGCCCAGGTGGGCACGCTCCACCACATGGGGCCGCTGGGTGGGGACCCTGCCGTGCAGCCCGGCCCAGGGACAAAGCTGAGTTTCCTTGGAGGAACCGGCAGGAAAGGGCAGCAGCAGCCTTAGGAAGTGATTTATTCCCGTGGGTGGCACACTTCTCGCGGGGAAGTGGGCACCGAGCTGAGCCCTCTTGGAAGATCTGTTGCAACCATTATCTCTGTTCTTTCCTTATCATGCATTTAAATGAGACGCAGATGCATCCAACACACTGTAAATACGGACCTTTTAAACGGAAGTGTTATTGGAGATGTTTCAATTCAGCAACACCTTAGCTCCTTGCTAGTTCTTTTGTGTTGTCTCATCAAAGTTCAATGGATGCAGTTCCATAATTGTTGACGTGTTCGTGTGTATATCCGATTTTTATAAAGATGGGAGTAAGTTAATACATTGATCCTGACCTGTGTATTATTTGTTCACAAGTTCAAGAAGCTTAAAGCCAGTAAATATCAGTATATCTCATAACGTAGATAAAGTAGGTGATGATGTGGAGCCATTACTTTTCTTTCTCATTACCTTGTTTTGGTTTTGTGCTGTAACAAGTTCACCTAGCTACCTCTCTGAGCATAAGCTTGCATTACTGTTGGTCTGGCCACATTTGTTAAGTCCTTATACTGATATTCTTCTAAAGGAAAAATCTTGTCTTTTCTTCCCAAAAGAAATGTTGAGGGTCCCGTGTCTGGACAGGCAGCATCCTAAGTGGGTGCCTGTGGCCGCAGCCCTGGGGAGGTGGGGCGGGAGGGGGAGGAGCAGGCTTCATCATAAGCACTTGAATGTGGGTCACCCTCATCATGATGGTAAAGGTCCTGAGAAACAACTGTTCATGCTTGGTTCTGTAGCATCTCTGAACTGTGACAGCGTAGATCCTGCACCCTGGGGTCTTTTTTTCATACAGCAGTTTGCTTAATTCGACCAACAGAGGACTTTGTTGCTGGGAGGAGCCGGGGAGGTGTGGGGTGAACGGAAGGGGAGCTGTGGGAGAGGACGCTTTTGTAGAAGGAAGCTGCTGTAATGAGTCGTCACCATGGCCTCTCCTGACACATGCACTCAGGAGCAGGCGGTGTGGTCAGGGAGCATGCGGGCAGTGGGCGCATGGTGTGGTAGGTGTCTGCTGGCCACTCCCGTGGGGGGTGGGAGGGCAGCGGAGAGCCATCCTGCACGAGGTGGTCCTTCTGCTTTGCCCGCGGACGGCAGGCGGCTCCTGTGGGCAGATGAGTAAGACCTGCTCGTCGAGCTGATTTTGAGCAGTTAATCAAGTTTTCTGTTTTGGCTTTTAGTTTTTTGTTTTGTGTTTATTTTGTGTTTTATTTCTGTTCAGTCGAAGGTAAGCTTGACGGTTTGTAGACCATTAGACGGACGAGACCCTGTTGAGGACAGTTAGATGTGGAGTGAGGTCTGTGTGTGTGGGGCTCTGAAAGGCAGCACTGGGCTGCTGTCCTTGCAGAGACTGGGGTGACTGTGGGCTCCTGCCTGTGGGGCCCGCCCTCCCTGTTAGACCCGCTTTACTCCCCTCGGATCAGCTAGAGGCCCTCCCCCTTGTGTGATTGTTGGTTTGGAGAAAATACTGAAGGTGGTGTTGATTGTTCACACGTTTCTGTGATGTGTCCTAAAGGGCAGTTCACTAACAGTGGGGGAGGGGGAAGGAGACGGGACAGGAGACCCCCCCCAGGAAGGAAGCCACAGGGTCAGATCAATTAGGAGTGTCGATTTTTAAAATTTATTTCAAGAACATTTCAGTTGATCTTTTCAACTATTTTTAAAATTTGTGAATGAAGTGTTATTTGGACATTCTTAAGTAAGAACTCTTCAAAGCCGTGTGGCCTTGATTTACTATTAAATCCTAAGGATTTTTGTGTAAGGTTCTTGTGCAACCTCCTAGTATTTAATTTTTATCACTTACAGTGCCATGGTTTTGTGCACTAGAAACAAAGCAAAACCGCTGATTCATATTGGATCCCAGGTGTACCTTCCGCTGATGGGAAGGGCTGTTGGTTTTATGCGAGTGATCTCCTTTCCCAGAGAATATTTACAAACCTTCCCTGCTTTCTGGGCCGTGCTTGTCAGCGCGCAGCTAGGGCAGCTGCTTTTAGTGAGGCTTTTACTTCCAGCACTGAGGTGTGGAAGGCCCCCATGGTGGGTGTTGTGCCTTGCTTTATTTTACTAATTTTAAACGGTTTGCAGGAAAGTACAGCCCCTCTATGAGGAAACGTTACGTGCTTTTAAGTGGCGGTGGGCTCCGCAGAGCGGACAGGTGTGTTCTCGCACATGCGCGGTGTCTAGTCGCTGAATGCCCTCTGGGCAGCCGCCTCGCCTGGTTCCGCAGGGCTCCCTCCCGCTGCCTCCAGCCCGGGGAGCACCTGGGCGCCGCTGCTTCCGGACTGTCCGCATCGCTTTGTGTCCGGCAGGAGGTGGGACGCCGCGCAGGCCTTCCGTGCGCGCGCTGCCGTCGGAAGAGCGGGTGTCCTTGGGCTTTCTAACTCGGCTTTGCTTTTCACAGGCAATGGATCCGGAACTGTCTTTCCTCTGTGAGGCTTTAACTCAGACTTTCGTTCCACTGTTTCATTTTCAGGATCCGCAACAAGGCCCCGCCCGCTGTTTCCTCGGTTCTGACTGGTTCTCTCCTTGCTCCTGCTGCTCGGGCGCCGGGCCAGGTGGGCTTCCTGTCCCTCCCTCCTCGGGACTCCCCCACAAACCCCTCCGCTCCCACCCCGCTGCTCTCCAGATGAGCCCTCGCTCTGCCCACCGCCCTCTGCGAAGTGGGGCTGCCCCTCTGCGCAGTTGGCTGTTGACGCCTGGATGACCTCGCAACTTTGCTTTAACAGGTTCGCTCCCGACTTGCCCCAGGTCCCCGGCTGGAGAGAATAACATTGGGTTCTGTTACTTTGCAGTGTGACCGGGAGGCGTGCGTCCTGCCGCAGCCGCAGCCGTTGGCGTGTCATATTAACCTCTGTTTTGCCCTCTACTTGCAGGACCGCTTTTGCATGAGTTCAGTGTTAGTAGTAGCCACGCCTATTGTTCTGCTGGGAGGTGCCGGCTCGGGCTGCCCGCGACCTTCCCAGCCTAGTGCGCCGCGGCGGGTGCGGGCAGCGCCGCTGTCCCTGTGAAGCCGTGGGCGCCGCGCGTGCTCGGAGCCGGCCGACTGCTTCCTTCCTCTGGGTTGACCTACTTCGTGTGTCGTCCTACCGAGCGCGCTCACTCCCGTTGGCGGGGATGCTGCCTCGCTTTCCCCACTTGCCACGCGCCCGTCACTGGGACAGCCTCTCAGGGTAGATGTGGAGAGCGGGTGACGGGGTGGGAACTGTGCTGCTGTGTATCACTGTGTGCCTCCGTGCTGGCCTGTGTTCGACTGTATTGTAATGTGAAAGGTGTGTTAATAAAGGGTCTGAAGTTCCTGCTTTTGTCTGCAGCCTTTGTTTTATCTGGCCACTCAGACTGGTCCCAGCCTGCCCCTTCCCCTGTGCACAGAGCATGGCCACGTCCTCGGAGGACTCGGGTGGTCTTTCCGTGGGTGTCTGGCCTTGAAACAGGTGCCTGAGGGCAAGGTGGCCTGGTCTCAGCCCTGGCAGGGCCTGCCTGCGTCTGCGGACCCACAACAGCATCACAGTACAGTTTCTGTTGGAAAAGAGTTGTACTCTTTTTTAATATTTTTTAAAGCATTACACACAGTTGTCAAAGGAAGTGCACACTCACTGATCATAACACTCAGTGGAGGAGCCGGTGCCCATTTGGGGTCTGCCCGCACCCGTGTGCCGCATGCTCGGTGGAGCCACGTCATTTGCCACGTGGCACAAATGGGGCGTAATTCCTAACCTGTTGGGAAGGTCAAGTGCTTTAGAAACAAAGCCCCCCAGGAATACCGTTGCAGGCAGCACCCAAGCCCCGTCGGTGTGCTGGCGTGGCTGAGGGGTTGAGGTCGCGGTTCCATTCCTGCTCAGGCCACATGCTCCCCCGTCAGGGTGCGTGCAGGAGGCAGCTCACCAATGGTTCTCTCGTTGATGTTTCTAGCTCCCTTCCTCTCTGAAATTAATACAAATACATTTTTAAAAAAGGAAACATTCAGGAAACCAGGTGTCTTTTCTCTCTCTCTCTCTCTCTCTCTCTCTCTCTCTCTCTCTCTCTCTCTCTCATACACACACACACACACACACACACACACACACACACACACGGGTGCCTGTGGACAGAGCAGGTGATGATGGCTGTCCCCAGGCTGGGCCTGCGCTGGGGTCAGCAAGGGACTCGGATGGGCGCTCTCACTGCGTCCGCCTTTCTAGTCTGGAAGAGGGGCTTATCCTGTGAAGAGGACTCGGTAAGGTGTTGGAGCACGTGATCTCCGTACCCCCCCCCCTCCAGTGCATCTCCCTCTGTCCCTGGAGCTGATGGGCCCGGGGCTCCTTGCCTGAGACCCCTGTCCTTCCTGGGAAGAAACCTCGTCTGCCCCAGGGGTGAGAGTGCTGAGGCCACTGCTTTAAGTGGGACAGCATGCTCCAGGCCTGGGCCCTCACTGTGGCTCCCTGCGGCACGTGTTCTAATTCTGGGGACTCTGGGAAAGATGGTACCGATGGGCCAGCACCCTCCAAACACCCCACCCTGCTTCCCGGAGCATGAGGGCCAGGGCCTCTGTTTGGTTCTCAGGAAGGAAGGCGAGAGGAGGCCGACAGCGGGAGACAAACCGAACAGGGCTGGAGTTACAGCCTGAGAATCTGAAACACCCAACGTCTCCTCCGCATTCGTCCATGTCCCCGCGTAAGGCACTTGGTCTAATAAAACCTGCCTTCGCTTTGAGTGGCAGCCACAACCCTCGAGGGTCAGGTAGAAGTGAGGGTCAGGGTTTGGAGCAGGTGCACCTCACCACACCTGCGTCGCCACATGGTGGCAGCTGGGGACTGATGGAGGCTCCGTGGGCATGAGGGTGTTGCGACAGGCAGAGCCTCACGACCCTGAGAGGCGGGAGCAGCTGCTGTGGGCCCTTCCACCATGTCTGTGCCGGGCTGCGGCCGGGTCGCTGAAGGTGCCACCTGTGGCCAGTCTGCCTGTGTCCTCTGACAGGCCTTAGTCACAGGCGTGTTCCTTGTGTGAAGATGGTTTCAGTCCCGGCTGGAGGAATGCGGGGGTGCTCAGCGAGTGGCACGGAAGGGGAACCCAAGGAGGCGCTGGGCGGCGGGCCGGACCTCCCCCCACCCTGCCCCCATGTGCTTGGCGACTGTGCTGAGAGGCAGTGAGCCGTCTGTGGTCTCAGTTGGATCCAGTCAAGAAGATGTGCCCTCAGCCTGCCTGTGCCCCTCAGGGATCCTCAGCCCCTCGCTGGTCAGACGAGCTGGGTGCCAGGGCAGCATTGACCAGCCTGTGGCCCATAGACTTGGAGGAGGGACTCAGGCCTGAGATGGAAATGCAGCTTTGGGTGCTGACCAAGTACTGAACCTGTGTCCTACCCTGAGCTGGTGACGAGGGGCAGGACCCAGGGCTGAGACCAGTGGTTGGGAGCATAGATCAGATAGATGCCAGACCCCCCCCCCCCGCTTCCCGGCATGGAGGTGGGCGGGTGGGCAGGAGCGAGGTTCCAGGCTGCAGTGCCCCCTTCTGCCGACCCAACCTGCCTGCCCCCAGCAGAGTCCCTGCACCTGGGGTCTGTCCTCCACGCGCCTGGCCCTGTGCGCACAGCCCACAGCCGCAGCGCCGACCTGGGAGGTCTGCTGGCTCTGCCCCAGCTCTGGGACCCATGGGGGTGGGGGGTGGGAGTATGTGTGTATGTGTGTGTGTGTGTGTGTGTGTGGGTCCTTTCTCCTCGTGCTGCTTTCTGAGAGCCAGATCCTTGGAAGAACCAGAGAGGAAACTGCCCCGAGCCTCCCACCCGTGGTTACCTACCAGGGTCACCTCTACCCCCGTCGCTGCCCTTCCTGATGAGGGCCACGCTCTCCCTGATGGTGATCTGACCACTGCTCTCTCCTGTTCCTCCCGTCAGGCGTAAGAAATGTCACTTCCACACGCCTTGGATCGGGCGACACCTGAACTGTGGGGACCCCCGTGTCCCCTGACCCCCGAAGCTGCCTCGACCGCTGCGCCGCCGGCTGCAGTGCGGGGCACAGGCATGAGTGTTGCGGTTTGTGAAGTCCTGCGAAGGCCAGAGACAGTTCACGTTTTGAAAATCCCCCTTTTTGTTGAAAACATAAAACGGCATTAAGTGAGGGTCCCAGGAAACTGCTGCCATGTGCACATGCTCCTCACCTCGTCTCCAGGTGCTGTTCCTCTGCCTCACCTGTTGGGGTTCGCTGCTCTGGCGGGGTCATCTAGGTCAGGTGCCCGGGAGGGGGGTGCGGCTGGGCCCTCACTTTTCCATGAAGACCGAGGGCCCCTCCGCTCTGCGCTGCTTCCTGAGACAGGGCCCCATGGCCCTGAGGTGGGTCCTGACGGCTGTTTCGGAGCTGCCCAGCAGGTGGCGCCCGACGCCAGGGTCCCTGCTCCCCTGAGCTAGGCCTGTGGGCCCAGCACAGCAGCAGTGGCACCCTGGCAGTGCCCGCGCTGTCAGTCACTTCACTTGCTCCCCCACCAGCTCACTCTTATCAGAGAGACCCCTGCATGGCATTCTTGCAGCGACAGCAGGACAGACCCAGCCGGTCCCAGCGCTGCCCCAGTGAACCCGCAGGCACCTGGTCAGACAAGCTAGGAATGTCGGCGCTGGGCGGACCTTGGTCCTATCACAGTGGGGTCCTGAGCCTGAGGAGCGGGCTGCTGGCCTTGTGCAGGTCTGAGACCAGAGCCTGGCTCCGCAGCTCAGCCCGGGAGTCATCCCAACAATGAGAATATTTGGGGGATGCCTTGGAGTCTGGAAGAGCAGGTCTTACCAATTGGTGGACCCCCCCCCCCATACATTTCCCTGCTTCACCCCGGACCTGCCAGGCCCCTCCTGAAGGTTCTCCTGGGGGGTGGGGATGCTCCTTTGAACAACCCCGGCAGGTTCTAGAAGTGGCAGCCACAGCAGGGCCTGCACGCCTGCAGGTCGTCAGTGTCTCGGAGGCTGTCACAGACTCACTGTGACTGAGGCCATTAGGACAGTCTTGGAGGGGACACAACACAACACAAAAAACTTCGTAAACCTTTCAAGTTAAGATGTTTTACTTTTGCTTACACTCTACTACATTGTCACGAGACAGCTGAGGCCACTTTGTAAGTTCACCATCCAGAGTCCCTGGGAAGATGTCAGTGTGTATCCTGCCCAATTTTTTCTAAGAATGTGTATGCATATGTATACACACATGCATGTGAGCACACACAAACACATGTGCAAACATGCACACACATGCAGAGCAAACACGCACACACAGCATACAAATACACTTGCACACAAATGGGAACCTGCTGTGAGTAATGTTTCAGCCCATGTAGTCGTATGTTGTGAATAATTTCTCATGACAATGACTCTCCCGTGTCGTCTTACATACGACACGTGGTGTCTGTTGGACAACACACAGTAGGTAAGTGGTTTAACTAATTCCTTAGCGGTGGATGTGGAAACCACTGGAAAACACCAGTCTGTGGCCATGTCCTTGGTGTCCACTCTAAGAAAGTGGGATTGCAAGTCAATGAATCAGTGAAACCCCAAGGCTAGGATACCTTATGTCCAATTGTGAGTAAAGGTCAAATTCATTTCCACCCCATGGGACCCCGTTTCCCAGCCGAGGCCAACTCCGAGCATGGCCATGTTCTCCTGAGAACTTGGCTGGTCCCCTCAGCTGCCTGTAGGGACCCTGGGGGCACAGCCGTGTGAGATCCGGCCTCCTCCTGCCCTCCACCCGGTGAGTCACGAACACCATGAACGAGTGTCCCACAGAGGAAGACGCGCCCTGGCTCCTGCGGGGGCTGGAGACCTTGGAAAACACTGTCCTTCCTTCCAGTGTAACTTGCACAGCGAGAGCCTCAGGCCCGACTCAGAATCGCTGTCCCTCACAGGTGACAAAGGCAGAAGGCGAGGAAGAGGGACCCGCGGAGGGACTCCCTCTACTTGTCTCAGGTGCAGCGATGTGGCTTTTCCACTTGGTGTGAAGAAACGGGCGGGAGAGCAGGCATCCCTGAGAGTTTTCCTTGGCGCCCGGCACAGGCCTGCAGGTGGCTAGCAGAGACCTATGGGCCCAAACCAGACACTCACCACTCACACCCAGGGCTCTCTCCAGGCCCCGCTGCCACTCCCACTGAGATGTGCACCCCCTCGCTCGATCCCTTGCCCCGGTGTCACCATCACTGCCTCCCCTCCAGTGTCCCAGGGCCCCCTGCCGGTCCGAGGGTCACCCCTGCCCCAGTCCTTCGTATCCTCAGAGAAGACGTGGCCTTGGAGGTGCTGTGTGTGGTCCAGCCTGGGGCACGGCAGTCACAGCCCAGCTGGTTTTTTGTGGCAGCTGCTTCTCTCGTCACCGGGCCTGGGTGTCCTTGGTGGCCTGGTCTGGACTCCACTCCAACTCAGCGTGTGGCCGGCCTCACGGCACCGTCCATTCAGTAGAGCCACCAGGCCACATGCCTGCATCCAACAGTCTGCTCACAGACACGGACACACACTGAACCAGATGTCCTGGTGAATGTGGAGGGCCGGGGTGGGGGAGGCCAGCCAGGGAAGCTCCCAGGCCTTTGAGAGCTGGGGCCTTTGAGAGAGAGGGCACCCTGCCGGGTGTGCCAGTGAGTGCCAGGCCACGGTCAGGGGTTTACCTGCGCAGCTCCGAACTTGACCGGCTGCAGGGGTTGCTCCCTCCGCCTGATGCTCAGGCAGACGACAGCCTTTTAAACTCATGTCTCTAACCTGAAAAAGCTCATTTCTGACGGAGGGAAGCCGATAGACAGCTCAGGACCTGGGGCGTTGGGCCCAGGAGGGGTGCGTGGCTTGTTTACATGAATTGCAGAACCTGGGAGAGAGGAATAGGCCCCACAGGCCGCCCTCTGCTGGGCCTGAGCCCTGGGACCCTCAGCGTTCCAGCTGCTCATGAGCTCAACCTCCTCGCTCCCCTAAAGCCCCGATCCC
The DNA here is from genome assembly GCA_004026665.1 of Murina feae. NCBI lineage: Eukaryota > Metazoa > Chordata > Mammalia > Chiroptera > Vespertilionidae > Murina > Murina feae. Next base: position 32,918 of record PVJC01008068.1, on the reverse strand, counting down.
CCAGCGCAGCAACTCTTAGTTTTCCTTTTTGAACCCCGGCATCTGAGAATTGAGTGACCCCACTCCGCAGGAAGCCAGGCCAGGGGACGGGGACGCAAAAGGGCGCCGCCGCCCGCACTAACTGTACCTGTCAGGTGTCCACGTGCCACCTGTGGGACGACCCTTCCTTGGAGGCACTTCTGATCTTTATTTGGATCAGCCCCCAGCTGATGGCAGGGCCTTCCCCGCGCTGCCCCATCACGACCACCAGAGGGCGCTTGGACTCCACTCAGGGGCACACTCCTCTGCAGGCTGGTGATGCTGACCAGCTGGAGTTTTTGGTGCAGAGGGGAGAAGGGATGGGTAGAGGCAGGGGCCCACCCCTCCATTCCCAGCCGCCTTGCATGCCTGGCACTTACACTGCCAGGAGCAGGGACAGGGACAGGGACAGGAGGCTGCCTGGGCTGGGCTCCAGGAGAATCCTGGGACTTGGACCTGCCTGTCTGGGAGTAGGGGCGGAGGGTGGTGGCTGCATAGTCCCCGGTGGTACCTGCAGCCTCCTGCCATGTGCACCTCGGTAGGGACTGGCAGGCAGAGAAGGAGCCTGCGTTCTCAGTGGACCCCAGAGCTGGGTGGGCTGGACATCCACAGAGTGGAAGCAGCAGGAGAGAAGCAGCTCTATGCAAGGGCTGCAGGGCACGGGCCTTTGGGGGTGGGGAGCAGGGAGCCGGGCCAAGGCTCCCTCAGGCCCGAGAGCGCAAGGCTGGCCGTGGGAGAAACAACTGTGCCTCCCACAACAACTATGTCACCAAGTGAAGGAGGAACAGCCAAGTACCACAGCCACACATAGACCTGGGGATCGTGGCAGGGCCACCTGGCTGCAGGCCCAGTGCTGATGCTCACACCGCGACGCTTTTTCTGAAACACGAATAGGTTCTCCACTCTCCCCACCCCACCCCACCCCCCTCACCCCACCCCCACCCTCATCCCACCCCACTTCTCACAGGGCTCCTGCTTCCCCGGGTATGTTGGGTGGCCCAGCACTGAGGGAGGAAGTGGGCACAGTCTGGCTGAGGGTTTCAGCTGGGACTTGGAGGATGTGGGCAGCGAAGACCCAGGGAGAGGGCCTGTGGGAGCAACTGCAGGTTCTAGAAGGAACCTGTGTCCTCCGCCCTCCGCCCTCTGAGGGAGCTCCCGGGAAGGACCTGCCCAGGATGTGATCCCACCAGGAGCCAAGTTCTGCGCTTTCTGGGCTTTTTTTCCTTGGATTTTTGTCATAATATTCCTTCTAATTCATCTTTATTTTTTCAGATTTCTGGGCCTTACTTAAACCAGGCTCCCCTTCTAGGAACATGGCCGCCCTCACGCTGACAGCCAAAGGCGCCATGGAGGACGCAGATCTCATTTCCATAGTGCAATGGGAATTTCAAGATTTTCTCCCTGAAAAGCAAGCTCAGCCGAAAGGAGAGGAGCATCTCCAGGGCAGAGAGGTCCTCCCTGCTTCCCAGGCGGCTCCTTCCCGCTCCACTCCACTTGCTTCACGGGGAGTTAGCCTGCTGCATGGCGGCGGGCGGCACGCGCTGCCTGGACCTGTGGCCCTCTGGATGCTGTCACAGTGTCCCCTGGCCTGATCATCCTGGTCCACCCTCCACCCCAGCTTGGTTTGGGCAAGAGGTCTCCGGGAGGGGGGGGTGTCACAGTTCTTTCAGAGCCCAGATGGAGATCCCCCAGGCCTGTGGGGGTGCTGTCGGGACGGGGTCTGATGCCTGCTCGGCCAGCTCAGGGAGCGGGAGGCGCTGCGGACACCATGCTGCCACAGAGCTCAGGCTTCACCCCTCGCTCGGCACCGCCTGTCCTTCCCCGTAGACGCCCCCCTGTCGGTTAGAAACGGGAACACCAACCTGCGAGCTGGGCCCTGTGAAGCAGGCGTCCCGCCGCTCGAGCACCTCCGGCGGAGGGCCCAGGAGCCGCGGGCTCCGGAGTGTTCTGTGATTTGCTCCTAAGAAGTCATTGGAGCGGCTGTTCTTCCAGGAGGGACTGACTCCTTTTCCGAGTCACCAGAGAACCTGGAACGCGAAGCAAGAGCCAGCCCCCAGCTCCACCCACAGCTGGCCCGCAGGCCGGCGCCCTGTTGTCTTCTTGCCAAATCCTGCAACCAGCTGGCCTTCTTGGCAGGTCCGCCTGACATTTCCCATGTGGCTGTGATGACAGCAAAGGGCCACAACCAGGAAGAATAAGGTGCCTCTGCCCAGCCCCCAGCCTGACCAGACCCTCTCCCACAGACGCCAGGGAGGCGAGGCCTTTCGCAGCCCGTGGAGACGGCGGGGATCCGCACGTGGCCACGAGGGACAGGGATTCCACCACAGAACACACAGCGGAAAGCCTCTGTCGCATCTTTAATTACCCAAACAACAGAGCGCAAGGGCAACAGCGCAAGTCCATCCTGATGCGCGTGTTTGACGGGAGGAGAGGGGCGCTGAGTCCCAGGGCGATTCCCAGGGTGATGTAGGGACACCACGCGAGCGCTTTGAAGACTCGAGGCCCGTTAGCCCTAAAGAGGGAGAAGCGGGGGCCTGAGAGATGAGCCGGGGGCAGCTGCCCTCCTGCGTGCCCTGGGTCTGCCTTCTCTAGTCGCTGCCCATGAAAAAGAGTTCTTCATGTGAAGCTGGAGAAATGCTAAGAAGTGGGACGGGACTGAGTAAGGAAAGTGAGACACGCCTGCCTGCAGGGGGCGCTGCGGGCACTCCCAGAGCTGGTGGCCAGGACTCTGCCTTCACCGCTGGGTGTTCAGATGGGTCACCACAGCCAGAGACGCTGCTGAGCCCACAGCTTACGGTTTACCTTCCACCAACTTACACACAGACTTAAACAGCCAACAGACTACACACCACCACACCACCCGATGCCACCAGGGCGCTAAACTCTGAACCTGCTAACAGCCCACATGACCAGAAAATAACCTTTTCCAGAGAAATCAGGACCCTCACCCCTTGCCTAGCAGGCCGGCCATGGGCAAGCTCCAGCGCCCACCAAAGAAGAGCTGTGCCCTCGAGGCGCCAGTCCATGCCCGGCTGTCACTCCAGGCGGGCACGTTGGCTGTAGAGACCCCGGCAGGGCCCAAGGACCTGGCACCTGAGGCCCGAGTCTGTGTCGGGAGAGGCCAAGACGCACACTCTGCAAGGGTCCTGCCCTGGATTGGGGGAAGCCTTGAGGACACCGTGTGGGAGGTTCCACCAGGATCAACACCCTGCCCTGTCCTCGGGAACCCTCCTTAAAGGGCCCCCAGGACTTTGGGAAGCAGTCAGGGACCCCCCCTGCAGGACCAGGGAACACAGCATCCAGCTGGGCAGCGGAGCCCAGCGAACAGGTCTGCCCACAGCTTCAGGGAGCCTGGGCCGCCTCCGGGCCCTCAGCGGGCGGAGTGCAGAGCAGTACCCAGCACAGCACCCCAACGTAGGAGTGTGGGTCGCACCAGGACACAGAGCTGAGGCTCTCCAGGCTGAAACCCACGGGGTGCGGCACCTCCGCACGATGCTGGGAAGCGAGGCCCCAGGCACTGTCAGGGATGACATACTAACCAGGCTGTGCGCGGTACGCTTTATTTCTACAAAACTATTACAAAATATTCAAAAATACAGCTTAGTAAATTTACAGCAGTTATTCTCAATTTATTAATGCAAAAAACATCCTTGTTTATCTCTGTACAAACTACAGGCTCCATCCACATGGGCTCATTGCTATGTGCACTTTTAAAAAATATCATTTTCTAATAAATTCTTTGAAGTGAAAAATAACAGATCTTCCAGTTTGTCCAAAAAAAAAAAAAAAAAAAAACCAAACCAAAAAAACAAAAACCCACCAAAAAACAAAGAAGTGTGTGTGAGTGTGTAACAGTCTTGACTTCCGAGAATGTGGCCAAAATGGTGACGACAAAGCAAATACTCATCCATGAGGACACGAGAAGAGATGACGATGACCTTGGAAATTAGTTAAATTAAAAATAATATATTTTCATATTTTACACTATTTCAAAAATGAAATGTAATTCCGTTAGGTATTGATCTCTCAAAAAATCTAATTTACAATTCTGTGTATAAAAATAGACTTTGTGGACCCCACGAAGCTGAGTTCACACGCGCTGAGAAGCAGAGCTGGGCGAGCAGGCATGGCTGGCGGGCGGAGGGACGTGTAGAAAAATAGACTCTGCAGGTCGCTTGGCCTCACACCTCTCCCCCGTGAGAACAGTTCACACGACAATAATAAATTACCCAAGAAACAAACTATTTAAGGCTCTTGAAGGTCCGGTTCATATTATTTAAAACATCTATTCATACCAAACAAATAAATAGCCAGGAGAGGTGAAAAAAATCAAAATAAAACAACCAAAAAAATTCAAAAAAAAAAAAAAAAGATATGAACTAAACACGACGCCAGAGCTCCCCGGGTCTTGGTTTCCTTATCGCCTATTCTGGGTTGTCCTACTTCATTAATGTTATTTATTATCATAAGGAACGCCTCGTTCCGTGCGCTTTCCCGAGTCTTCCGCTGTAGCGTGCGCTGCCCGGCCCTCCCTCCCGCCGCAGGCCTTCAGCTGGACTTGACCGCCATGCCCAGCGGGTGCAGGGCCTCGCCGTCCAGCAGCCAGGTGCCTATCCGGTAGAGCAGCCGCGAGTACCAGTGGATGCCCGCGGGCCCCGGCGCCCCCGGCTCGGCCTGCGGGACGCGGCCGCCGCCCCCGCCGTCGCCGTCGCCGCCGCGGAGCGTGCGCACGGGCGCCAGCGCGGCCAGCAGCGCGTGCGCCAGGCGGAAGGGCGCGAAGGCGCGGTGCGCCCAGTTGTGCTCCTCGATGACCGCGTAGCACGACGCCAGCACCCGGTTGATGAGGATGGTGCCCTGCGCCGTGAGCGGCGCGTAGGCGCCCGCCGCCTCCTCGCGCAGGGTCACGCTGTGCACGGCGGCGGGCAGCAGCCGCCGGTCCCCGCCGCGCTCCGCCACCACGTACACGCGCTGGCCCGGCCGCACGCGGCTGGCGAAGAGCGCCCGGCGCCCCGGCGCGCCCCCCGGCGGCCGGCCCGCGCCCGAGTCGTTGTGCGGCGCCACGAAGAGCAGGTGCGCGGCGGTGAGCAGCAGGCGCTCGCGCGGCTCCCGCGTCTCGATCACGTAGAAGACTTTCTTGGCGCCGTCGTCGCGGTCCAGGAAGGTGAGGAAGTCGCTGTAGAGCAGCTGGCCCTGGGCGTCGGCCGCCAGCACGCGGTCCCCGGGGCGCAGGTCCTTCACCAGCTTGGTGCCGCCCTGCTCCAGGTGCACGGTGGCCGAGCCCGGGAAGCAGCCGCCGGTTTTGGCCGCCACCGAGTTCTCTGCGGGGAGAGCGAGAGGGAAGCGGTCAGGGCGAGTCCTGGAGCGCCGCGCGGGCGGCGGGGAGGGCGCACGCGGGGTCCCGCGCGCTCAGGCGAGGACGCGCGCGGCTCGGGAGGGCGCGGGACGGGCTGGTTCCCGCAGACCCCTCCGCCCGAGCGCCCCCTCTCCCCGCGCCCCGCCGCCCCGCGACGAGCTTCAGCTGCAGGCGCCTTCATTCCTCCAGGACTCGCTCGGGACGGGGTCGGCGGCGGTGGAGGGAGGCCAGCTCACTCGTTTCCTTCCTCCTTCCTCCCACCCGCCCCTGCTCAGCACACACCCCACTCCGCCACGAATGCAGAAGGTATTTGCTCTCCACTTGGATTCCTCAGGAAGCCTCCTTGAGCTCCCCGGGCGCCGGGGCGCTCCTGCCCCTCCAGCGCTCCAGCACCCGGCTACGCCGCGGGGACCCCTCACCCGCCCGCCCCCAGCGCCCGGCCAGGGCCCTCGGTGGCAGGAGATGGGGCGGGGGCGAAAATAGTTGTAGTGGTTGTAGCAACTGGACAAACATTCCAGAGCGCTGGCGGAGGCGAGCCGCCCGGGCGGTGCGGCTGTTCCTGGTAAATCCAATCAAGGGCCGGCGCGGTCCCCGCGGCGGCTGCGCGCACAGGGACACGCTCTTCGGAGAGGGACACTGCCGTCGCCCCTCTCCCCGCCGCCGGCCGCCCCTCCCTATTTGCTCAGGTGCAGCCCCTCGCCCCCCGCGGTTCACACGCGGCTCTCCAGAGCCGGGCCTCACAAGCACTGTTTGCTCAGCCAGGCCCCTCTCCAAGCTCTCAAGATGTGTATTTGAATTTTAAATGGCGGGGCTGCTGCGGCGCTGGAAGCCGCCGGTTCTCAAGGCCCCTTGACGACGCGCTGTTTGGAGCCTCCGCCGCTCTCTGGGGCTCACTGTCCCGAGGACAATGCGCCGAGCGGCGGCGCGCTGGGGGCCGGGAGGAGGGGCGCGGGGGCCCCGTCGTCTTCGCATTCCAGTCTCTGGGATCATGCTTTTTGCAAATAGAGATCGCGAGAAGGAATCTTCCTGCTGGAATTACCGAGGGTTTTTAATCTTCTCATCGGTTTCTCCGGCATGAAGTGCGGGCCTGGCCGTGGGAGGCGGCCGCAGCCCCCGGAATGCGGCCCGGGGAGCGGCAGCCCGAGTCGTCGAGTCGCACGACCCTGCTTGACACGCAGCGCGCCCGCCCGGCCGTGTGCGCGGAATGCCAATGAGCCGCTCTGCGCGCGGGGCTGCCCCCGCGGGGCCCCGGGGCCCGACTGCCGCTGCTCACTTTCGAGGCCACCTCTAGGGAACACCCCCGCCAAGAGCACCCCCGCCAGGGGGACCCCACGGACAGGGGTGGCTCCAAGGAATGCAGCGCGAGGTCCCGGGAAGGGAGCGCGGTTGACAGCGGGGGGCAGGGAGGGGGTCAGGGGGGCGGCGGTAGGGAAGAACCCGGCAGAAAGTTCCCCGCGGAGCCCCGCGAAGTGGGGGCGCCGCCTTTCCTTCCTCCTAAGGCGGGGACCCCCTCCCCAGCGTCCCTGACACTCCTTTTAATTCTGATGTGAAGAGAAGCACTATTTTCCTTACCTACTAAGTCTTTTTCTACTCACATCTGCGATTAAAACACAGCTTAGGAGAAACAGGCGAAAACCGGGGCGGGCGGGAGACTCGGCTCCTCGGAATTCAGTGTGAACTGATTTCGCTAAATGCGCCCGCTGGGGCCGCGCGGAGGTGGCGCGAACTGTCGCCAAGTTGGGTCATTTGCGCGTGTGGCACAAAGCCTTCCTCCAGAGCGATTCCTCGCCAGCGACTGCGCGGGGCGGTGCAGGCCCGGGGAAGGGAGGCGCTCCGGCCGCCAGCCGCCCCGCGGCCGCAGACTCCGCTTCCAGGCCCGGCCTGTGGCCGGCGAGCTGCTAGCAGCTCGGGAGCCTGGCGGTGCTTCTGGGCTTGCGGCGTCCAGATGTGGGAAGTGGAGGCTGCTGTTTATTACCCCACCAGGCCTCTCCCCCAAGGGCTGTGCCAGCCAGTGAAGTTAGTTTAGAATCCGCGGGCGCTGGAGGGGAGGGGAGAAGACTGGGGCCTACACCTTGGACACAAGTTCCTGTTTTGGGAGGGAGATGGGGGGCGGTTGATTCTTAAGCCCTAAATGAGAGCTGGCTAGCCAGCAGGGCTGCAGTCTCTCATCAATCGAGTGTCCCCCATCTTTCTCCCCTCTCCGCCACCTCCAGTGGGGGCTCCGGAAGCAGGTGGGGTGTCTCAGGAGCCACATGCCCTCTGCATCCCTGTTCAGAGGACCTCCGGCCTTTGCAGCCTTAAATGGGGGTGGGGGGCGGGCAATGCCTCACAGAGCCCATACTACCCACTGCAGAAATCCATGCCTCTGGCCCTCGAGCCCCTTCCCTATTTCTTTTGCTTTGCCTTGAATCAGGCCACAGGCACACAGGCACACAGGTGACATCTTGTGGGCAGATTTGGAGCTGGGGAATGGGGGTACGGAAGGGGGGGTGTCGCTCACCTGCTTTCACGGAGCAGTGGATGTGTGCTTTGGATTCGTAGTACACCCAGTCGAAGCCGGCCTCCACGGCCAGGCGCGCCAGCATGCCGTACTTGCTGCGGTCCCGGTCTGACGTGGTGATGTCCACAGCCCGGCCCTCGTAGTGCAGTGACTCCTCGGAGTGGTGGCCGTCCTCGTCCCAGCCCTCAGTCACCCGAAGCTTCACTCCTGGCCACTGGTTCATCACGGAGATGGCCAAAGCATTTAACTTATCTTTACACCTCTGCAGAAAGAAGGGGGCAGTGTGGATGTCAGCATCCGGCCCACACCCACCTCCCCAGGCTGCTCCCTGCAGACCAGGGGGGGTGCCAGAGGTGAGGCCTGGAGGGGGCGCCGTCAGCCCAGAAGAGGGGGCTTCGGGCTGGGAAGGGGTGTCTGCGGGAGGAGCAGCTCCTCTTCAGAGATGAGCTGAGGGCCTCTCTCCAAACCCTGAAGGAGCAGATCTCCTGCCCCAGCCTGGGGAGCAGATGAGACTTTGGGGGGAAGAGTGAACTGTGTGTTTTCAGACAAAGGCTGCAGAACCCCCCAGGGGTACCCTAGTCCATGCCTTGCACCTTCCCCAAGGTGTCCTCCCCCTTCCCCAAGGTGTCTCCCCCTTCCCCAAGATGTCCTCCCCCTTCCCCAAGGTGTCCTCCACCCACTGCCACCCTTGCTGTGGCCCATTTCTCTGCACCTGTGAGGGGCTCCACCCTTCTCCCCGGGGAGGGCACACTCCCTCACCTGGAGGCCAGAGGGAGGCCCAAGGTGCAATTTTGCAGAAATCAAGCAAAATACACCACTTCTTCAAGAGTGAAAAGCCTCGCCTTATCTTTGGACCCTCCCTCCTGCCCTAGGCCTATCTGAGGTGAGAATTAAGCCAAAGGTAGAGAGGGAGGTGGGACGCTGATAGCAGAGCGGAGGGTGGGCGAGAGCCAGCAGTGAAAGGCCCGGCGAGTTATAATTTTCAACGCGGGGCCGGGCGGGCGGACGACAAACAGTCTTTATCTGGAAGCCGCATTCCTCGCCCGGACTCTTTCCCCGGCGTGGCCGAGGTCTGGTCGTGCCTCCTGTTTTCCTTAACCTGCTCCCTTCCCCCTCTTGTTTTCTTGGCTGCAGTGCAGAATGGTGTCCAGCAAGTTTGAAGAGCAAACTTCAGAGGTGGAGGGAGGAGGTGGGGAGGGAGAGAGGGCGTGGGGCGGGAAGGTGGGGGATGGGGAGTCAGAAAGCCCTGAGGCCAGGGAGCCCTTCGCCTTGGGGACTCTACCTCTGGACCCCGGCCTTCGCCTCCCCTCCCCCATCCCCCCACCAGGAAGCTGCCCGTGGGAGTCGGGAAAAAAGCAGGCGGGAGGCACACCACGGTGCGTGGAGCTGGGCTCCCACATCCCCGCATGTTCCCGGGTCCCAGAGAAGGAAGCAGTAAACCAGCTGAATGGAGTGTGCGTTTGTGTGGCTGCGAAGTCCCCGGGCGCGCCCCCGGCTGGGCTGCGGGATTGCAGAGGACACAGCCCTGACGGCATGCCCGCGAGGCCCACTCCCAGGGAGGCGCGCGACAGTTTCACGCTGGTGTCTGCAGAGGGCAGGGCTGGCCGCCTCCCGGGCGGGCGCTGGGCTCCCCGCTGGACCCTAAGGACCGGGAGGGACTCACTTCCTAAGCGGAGGAGGGGCGCCCTCGCAGACCGGGACATGATAGGTTGCGCAACAGGAAAAGCCCTGTGTATTTGGCAGCAATAAAACGCAGCAATACGGTTGTAGAGTTAAACATACAACAGATGGGGGAGGGCGGCCCTGGTGGCAGGTCGGCGCTTGCAGGTTTCTGGGCCTGACAGGCGTTTTCTTAAAAAAGAAAAAAAAAAAAAACAACAACTCAGGAGGGCAGAGTTTGAGTGAGGTCATCGTGAGGACTGAACGCGTTCTACGTGAAAATCAATCCGTAAACTAGGGTCAGCGCACAGCCGGCTGCCGAGCGGCGGCGCAGGCGCACACGGCCTCCACGCACACGCCGACACCCGGCGCCCCGCGCCCCAGCCCAGCCCAGCCGCGCGCTCCGGGGGCGCGTGGGGCTCCCAGAAGTGCCCCTGGGGCAGCTGGCTGGGGGGGGAGGGGGCGGGGGGGAGGACGCGGGACCACCCTCGCGCGCAGAGGTGAAGGACGGCGGCGAGGACGCAGGCCCGGGAAGGCCCGGCTCCGCCGCCCGCGCCCCCGCCCCGCCCGCCCCGCGCGGCCGCAGCCCAGCCGGGAAGCCCGGGCCGGTCGTGTGCCGCGAATCAAGCGCGGCTCCTGTGCAGCCACCGTGAAGGCCAGCGGGGCCGCCGGGCCGCTTTGTGTCGCCGAGGCCCAGCGGTCCCCACGCCCGAGCTCCCACCGCCTCCCCCGTCTGCGCAACCGCCGCGCGCCCGGCGCGGGAGAGGGACCGTCCCCGCCGGCGGCCTGCGGGCGTCCCCGGCGCGGGGGAGGGGTGCTCCGACTTCAAAAGAGACCCCTCCGGTCGGGGCACACACCTCCCCCGCCCCCCCACCCCGGAAAGCCAGACGCTGCCCTCGAAGCAGGAAAACCCTCCCGAAGCCCACACCTGAGCGCGGTGCCCCAGGGCCGCCACGCACCCCGAACCCTGCTCCACCCGGCGTCTCAGGCCGGTGCCCTCGCGGCCCTCAGCCGGGCCCCTCGCGGGCCCCTGTCCCCTCGGAGCCCGGCCGGCACCCCGCCTGGCACCCGGGCCGCAGGGACACGGCGTCTGTCTGCGCTCCCCCCGCCGAGTTAATATTAACCAGGAGCTCATGCGTCCAGAACTGCTCTCCGAGTTCCACTGGGGACGATCTCGCCACGGTTGAGGGGCTCGGGCAGCAGTCACATTAGAGGGACAGACGCACGGAGGCTCGGAGGGACAGGGGAGGAAGGGCGCGCCCCCGAGACAGAACCCGGGCGGTGGTGTTCGGTGAGGGGCCAGCGGGCGCGCGGGTCCCAGGAGGCGCCCTGACCCCCTGCGGCCTGGGAGGGGTCCGTTCACCCCCTCACCCAGCCCTGCCCCTCGCCACCCACGTCCTCCGCCTTCACCCTGCCCCGCCCCCCACTCGTGGAATCAGAGCAAAAGGTAGGGCGGGAAGGGATAGCCAAGGGCACCTTGCAGGCTGCTCCCCAGCCACCCACGGTTTTGGGGGGACATTCGGGCCCGCCGCTCCCCACCCAGCTGGACGGCGGCTGCCCCTCCCCCGCCCTTTTGTGCAGGGGCCGGGGAAAGCCGCTGCCCAAGGAAAAAAGTATTTGTTTTCGTTTCTCCGTCTGAGGGAAGTTGACAGAAGGTCAGAAGTTCAAATGCTGGCAGCGCTCGCGGCGGCGAGAGTGGCGGGGCGCTGGGCCGCGGGTGCCCAGAGGGGCGCCAAGGCCGGGGAGGCGCGGGGCCCCGGCACCTGCCTCGCCGCCCACGCGCGCGCGGTCCCGGCCGTCGGGGCCCCGCGGGGAGCGGAGGCCGCGGCCCGGCCGGCGCGCTGAAACCCGAGCCGCGGGATCGATCCGCCGCAGAAGTGGAGCCGGGTGCGCCTGCCGGGTGCGCGCCGGCCCCGCCTCGGCTCCCTCCGGCCCGGCTCCCAGGGACCCCGAGGAGTCCCCTCCCTGTCGCGGGCGCCGGGTGACCCGGGGTCGGACCGGGCCGGGCCGCACAACTCGCCGCCGGCGCCCGGAGGCCTGCGTGTTCCCCGGCGCGGGCGGCCGCGCTCAGGTCCGGATGCCGGGCGCTCGGGGCGGCCGAGCGCGCGGGGGCAGCAGCACTGTCCTCGGCGCCCTCCCCCGGCTCGCGGCCGCCCCGAGCGCCCCGTCCGCGCCCCCACCCTCCCGCACTCGCGTCCCTCCGCGCCGCGCCGCCAGCCGCTCCGCGCTCCTGGCCCTCAAGGTAGGAAGGTAGGACTCGGCTGTTTAATAGGGCAATAAAAAGGATGTTGACCTATATTTGCCAGGAAATCCATTTCTAGCTTCAGCTCTACGTGCTCGGAGTTTCAGACAGCCCACCGCGGGCGCGAGCCGGCAGCCGCGTCTCCAGCGGCGGCGGCGGCGGAGGAGCGCGGACGCGGGTTCGCCGGGTCCCTCCGTCCAGCCCCCTGGAGAGTCCCCGGGCGAGCGGGGTGCGCGCCGGCCTGGTGCCGCGCCAGTGACTTCCAAGTCCCTCCTCTCAGGTACCCGGCCGGGGGCGAACGCACATCCTTAAAGAAATGTCCCCATCCACACCCCCGGCCCCGCGGTCACCGCCGAGTCGCAGGGGAGCTGGCGACGCGCCAGGGACTAGCCGGGCCCCGCGCGCCCCTGCCTCTGCCCAGCCGGCCGGCAGCCCCCGAGGGGCAGCGGCTGGGGGTGTGGTGGAGGACGGCCCGGAGGAGGGAGCAGGCTCAGACGATGCTGAGGCCACCTTGGTGCAGTGAGCTGGAGGGATTTCTGCCCTTTCCCTCATTTCCACTCCAAACTTGGGAAGGGCAGACACCCCCAAAGGGAAGGGCTCCCCAAGTCCCCGGCCAGAGTTGAGGCAGGACGGGAAGGCCATCCCAGCCAGAGAAACCAGATCAGGGCCATCCGCGGACCCGCGTCTCCCGGCCGCCTCCCCTACCCCCACCCCGAAGTTTTCAGCTGGACCCTTCACCTGCATTCCCTCCAGGAAGAGGAAGGGATGGCAGGTGGACAGGTGGGTGGGGAAGGCCAGGGGGAAAGCGCCTTTCCGTCTGCCCCAGAGCAAACGCACGTCTGGACTGCCTGGTCTCACAGAGCCCCTTCCAGCCACACACTCCACCCGGCGCTGGGCTTCTACCTGAGTCATCAGGCGGTCCGCTCCCGTGTTCTCCTCGTCCTTAAATATGATGTCGGGGTTGTAATTGGGGGTGAGTTCCTTAAATCGCTCCGAGTTTCTCGAGATCTTCCCTTCGTATCGCCCACTGGCCCCCAGGGTCTTCTCCGCCACGTTGGGGATGAACTGCTTGTAGGCTAAAGGGGTCAGCTTTTTGGGGTGCCGCCTCTTCCCGAACCCCCTGCCGGGTCCGCACGCCAGCCCGGAGCAGATCAGCAGCGAGGAGAGCAGCAGCACCAGCAGACATCTCGCCAGCAGCAGCATCTCGTCCATGGAACCCAGTGACTTCCAAGCCGTCCCCGTGCAGGTCTGTGCGCGCGAGTGCGCGAGTGTGTGCCCGTGCGCCCTCCCTTCCTCCCCGGGCTCGCTGCTGGCTCCCTTGCTCGCTCTCTGCCTCGCTCTTTCTCTTTCTATAGCACCCTGCCCGCCACCAGTGCCGGGGACTCTCTGCCGATCCCCACCCAGACAGGGGCTGGAGCGGCAGGCTGCTGGTCGCTGATAACGGAGCACATCTGAGTTGGGGCGGGAGACAGCAATCAAAAGACAAAAAGAGTCTGATTTTAAATGGTAGCAAAGCCTGGAGAGCTGTGTGAGAGGCTGTCTTCAGGACTATATTATAGCTGGCAGGGGCGCATCTGATTGGCCAAAGCAGCACAGCTTCGCTTCTGATGTTAACCCTAAAAAAGACTAGATTTTTTTTTCTGTTGCTGCTGTTGCTTTATTTTCACCTGAAGGCTTTGAGTTAAAAGGAAAAGAACAACCCCTTTGCTAAGGCAAGGGTGGGTGGGAGGGACGCCGCCCGCGCTCAGGGGACACGGGTGACCCCCTGGTCTGCGCGCGTCTCCCGTTCCCCCTTCGCTTTCCCCAGAATGGTAGGTGCTTCAGTTAAAACCAACTTAAGTTTTTAAAGGACAGCCTAGACCCCCTCCCAGCTTCAGTCATCAAACAAGTATTCTCTCCAGTGTCTGAGGGGTAGAGCTGCCCGGAGCTGATTTAAATATTTTCCTGAGATTTTATTACGCAGTCCAGCTCTGACAGCATTTTAAAGACACAGGGCCTGCGTTTTCCTGAATCTTCCACATCCCTGGGTGCAGGGCTGTCCTCGCTGCCCACCAAGGGAAGCACTGCTGTTTGCAGGGCTTTCAGTGCCTGCGAGAAACTGGGAAATGCTGTTCCTTTTTGGCGTCTCTATTAACGCATTATTTTTAACCCCCTGAACATGGGATGGAGGAGTGCGCAGGGGCTGGTACTGCCGGCTTGGCTGAGCGAGTGTGCACCCCAGCCTGGAGGAGGGGGCCACACCGGTGCCTGTGAGGTGGGCGGAGGCCCATTGTGCCTGGGGGTAGCGGTGAGTGGGCAAGGCTGTGCATACTCCACCCCCACAATCTATCGATCCGAGCAAAGTGCAGGCCAGGGATGAGCTGGATGTGGGATTCAGGCTCCTTCCACGCCGTTCCGAGCTGGCTGTCCGTGGAGCCTGCGAGCCAGTGCTGGGGGCTGCAGCCCGAGGTGGGGCAGGGCCCAGGGGAGCAGTGTTCTGGCTGCAGAGGGCCTGGCACACGGAGCCAGCAACACTGGCTGTTTTCTACTCTTTTCTTTCAGAAAATGACGTCCTGTTTAAAGCAGAAAAATAAAATAAAATCAGAAGCCCCCCTTTTTACAGGACTGTCCTTCTCGGCCCTCCAAGGCCACTCCTGCCAGAGCTGCTCTGGAGTTAGCCAGGGAGAGGGGCTGGGCCGGCCCAACTGCATGGAGCAGCGGGAGAGGCCGGTCTGAAGGTTGGGCCCTCAGCACAGTGGGTCCCTTCCAGGTGTCCGTGGGAGCCCACTCTCAGACGACCTTCTGGTGGGAGGTGAGAAGGGACCTGATAAGAACTGAGCACCCTCAAGGCCTTCCCCAGGTTGACCCCAGCCCCCACCCCACCTTTTCGCCTTTTGTGTCCTGATTGGTGAAGAGTGCCCACCCCCAGCCAGGCGGGCAAGCAGCCCCCCTTCACCAGGGCCTGCCAGGTGGAGGGTCTGACCCAGCGTCCTGGCTGCGTATCCCCAGTGGGAACAGGTGCGGGAAGGACACTTGGTGCTGGACGCTGGAGGGTCAGCCTGCTTGGGGTGTCACCCCCCAGCACTCACGCGGATGAAACACCCCTGCCTGGGTCGGGGCTTGAGAAGACCCTGGGCCCTGGGGACTCCAACTGTTACCCCAGTCCTTCCCAGCCCCCTCTTCTTTGCTCTCACACCCTCCCTTACAGACCCAGGCACAGGCAAGGGGCGCAGCACGGGTGCAACCCTGCAGCCCCAGATGTCACCAGGGGTGCGCACAGGTGGGGGAGGGCGGGGCACCTGCACAGGGAGGCAGGGCGGACGGGGATGTCTGCCCCTCACTGCTCGTGGCCTGGGGACTGGCCGTCCTCAGTAATGAAATAACGATGCTCCCTCAGACCCGCCGCTGACCCTTATTACTGAGGCTCTTCCCTGTCGGGGGTGGGGTGAGGTGGGGTGAGGTGGGGTGGGGGGATCTGGACAGAACTTCATTGCAGTTTGTATTTATTGTCTAAGCCGCGGGGGCGCCAGCCAGGTCCCCCGAGAAGGGGAGCACCTGCCCTTTCCTCCCCACCCACTTCCCAGACCCCAGACACCAGATGGCTCCTCCCTTTGTCTTCCCTCTTAAGACGCTTCGGTCCCTCCCCACTGGGGTCAGAGGCTCTGAACCCCACCTCTGTCTGATCCCAGGCCCCCCTCAGGATTGGTTTCTCATTTGCCTGGGCTCTGCCCCATTTCCAGAGTCAATCTCATCCCTCCACCCATCTTCTGTCCTTCCCCCGCACCCTGACTTCTGCCCCCACCCCCAGGAGGCGCCTCTGTGCCCCGCTGCCAGGCCCCCACCGCTAGATGGCCTCCTGACTCTGCCTCTGGTCGGTGCAGCGGCCGGAAATTCGAGCAGCCCTGGTGGGGAGGTTCCTGGGAGCGGGCTTAGCCCATTCGGCCGCCTGCCCACCCCTCGCCCATTTCTGTGGCCCCTCCGCCCCCTTCCGGGGTGGGTGCCGCTGGGCCCGGCAGCAGAGCTCGGCCTCCTGCCTCAGCCAGGGGCCACTCCTGTCCCTGGGGTTTGTGTCCCCTTCCCCTGGGAGCCCGTCCACTCAGCCTCTTTCCATCCAGTCATGGCTTCCCATTTCTTTCTGATTTTGTCTACTTTTGGCAAATTGAGTACCTGGGACTCCGTGCCTCCCTGTGACCGCAGCCAGGGTCTCCCGGGATTGTGCAGGGAGGTGGCCTGGGGGGTGTGAGTGTCCAGCCAGTGCGTCCCTGTCCTGTCACAATTGGGAGAAGGCTGCCAGACACACAGACCTCTGCCAGCGGAGGGTTCTGTCGGGGCTGAGCCCGATGGCAGTGCTTCTCAGCAGAGCAGAGTGCAGGGGGGCACTGCCAGGGACAGGAGGGGCTGCCTGCCACATGCTGCGCCTCGTGGGGGGAGGACCGGGCACCTCCCCGGCTCGGTGACTCCCAGACGCCCACTGTGGCACAGGTGCCAGCTGAGGCCCTCCCTCCCTCCGGAGGACCTGTGGCTCCAGCGCTCACGCACACGGGTTCTGCCCAGCACATCTGTGGTGTGTCCCGTGCACCCACCCCGGTCCCCTTCTAGCTGACTTTTCTCCTTGTCGCCCACCCTTTACTCCTTTTACCTCAGAGCAGGCGCTGACGTGCCCACCTGGCGCGGGAGACGCCGACGCGCGTCTGGTCCCATGTGCGGGCCAAGCAGGCGGCCAGGCCACCGGGTGAGGGTGAGGGTGAGGGTGAGGGTGAGGGTGAGGGTGCCTCACTCCCGACCGGCCCTGAGCTCAGGCCAGCCCAGTGAAAGCTCGGCCTCAGGCCTGGAGGTGCGCGGCCCCCTAGGCCCAGGGAACCGTGCCTCGTGAGTGGGCCAGGAATGTGCTGTGGGAGGCGCTCACACACGGGAAGTGAGGGGCAGACCTGGCTCTCCTGGGCTCATAGCCGCCTGGGCCCAGTGACGGCAGGTGCCCGGGAAGCAGCGTGGCCGCCCTCATTGCGTCGGGCCACCTGCGGACCCTGAGCAGAAGCGAAACCCTCAGCTGCGCCTAGTTGCCCTCCCCACAATCCTGTCGCCCGGGGACGCTGTAAGCCCACAGCATTAGGGACTGGGGAGGGTCCTGCCCTCAGAACACCCCTATCCTCAGGACACCCCATCTGCCTGGAATACCTTTTGCTCAGGAGGACCCGGTGAGGAGCCCACAGAGCTCCCCACGGAGGGAGGGTGCGGGGGGGGGGGCTCAGGAGTGACCATGAGTTTCTGATTCTGTAGATCAGGCATGAGGAACACAGTGAGGCATGTGTGTGCGCATGTATGTGTGTGAGTGTATATGTGCATATGTGTGCATGTGTGTTTGCATGAGTATGTGTGTCTATGTACATGTTTGTGCATGTGTGCACATGAGTGTGTGCATGTTTGTATGAGTGCGAGCGTATGAATGTGTATGACTGTATGTGTGAGTGCATGTGTGACTATGTATGTGTGACTGTGTGTGTGTATGTGTGTATGTATGAGTATGCATGAGTGTGTGTGTGACAGGAGGGTCAGGTCCTTGGGCGAGAGGACAGAGCCAGAGCAGGGGCGCAGGGCAGGCTGGCGGCTCGGAGGGCCTGACGTGGGATCGGAGCAGTGGGGACTCTGGGGGGGCGCTCAGGTCTCCTGGCCCTGAAAGCTGGCCCAGCTGGGAAGACTCAGGCCCTTGTCACCTGCTTCCTCCCTTGGGGGCGCCCTGCCCTGGTCCTTGGCAACCAGCAGAGCACGTAGGTCATTTGGGCAACTTCTGTCCAAAGATTTTCTTAATAAAAAAGGAGATGCGATGCTGACATGAGGAGCAAAGGGAGTCAGATTTGTCCGTTCGTCCGGTGCGGTCGCAGCTCCACGCACGCCAGCGCCTGGGGCTCCTGCACAGCAGCCTGGCACCCCCTCTGCCTTCTCCCTCGGCGACAGGATGCCCCCGTCCTTCCTATCTGCGTACAGATTCCCAAGTCCCTTCAGGGCTGCATTTTCTAGAAAGTCCTGAACTTCTGTGCAGGGCACAGAGTACTTGGAGGTGTTCCCTGGGTGATGTGTTGGCCGGGAGGGTGCCATCTACGCGTGCACTCGCAGGGCGGCGGGGCCAGGGCCAAGACACCCCTGACCGGTTCTATTTGCCAAGAGAGCCGGGGCAACATGGCCCTTCCATGCTCAGAGCCATGTCTGAGCCCCAGAGCAGGCAGGTACTTAAGGCCAAAGCAGTTGGGTGCGAAATCATTCAACTGCTTGAAAAATACATTTTTATTTTAGAGAGAGGATTTTTAGAGAGAGATTTTTTATTTTAGAGAGAGGAAGGGAGAGGGAAGAGAGACAGAGAGAGAAACATGGATCAGCTGCCTTCTGCACACCTCCGCTGGGATATAGCCTGTAGCCCAGGCATGTGCCCTGACCGG
Source organism: Murina feae (assembly GCA_004026665.1). NCBI lineage: Eukaryota > Metazoa > Chordata > Mammalia > Chiroptera > Vespertilionidae > Murina > Murina feae. The sequence continues at coordinate 14,736 of PVJC01008068.1, read as the reverse complement.
GAATTGAACTGGTGACTTCTCTGTGCACCGGACGACGCTCAACCCACGGAGCCACACTGTCCAGGGCTCAACCGTTTTTAAACAGAGTGAGGCTACCACTTCTTTCAAGAAGGACAAAAAGAGCATTTAATCAGACCGAGTTTATTTAAATAATTTTACTTCCTGTGGAGTTTCTGTTCCTGCCTTTGCCAGCAGCCGTTGGGGCCAAGCCGCAGCCACGGGACCTCGTGGGACAGATCCCAGTACATGTGTGTCCCTTACTCTGAAAAGTGACCGTTTGACCAGTTTCATTTAGCGTCACACACTGGCTCCTCACACATAACATTTCCGTGACTCTGAGTGCGTGACACGCGATGTGTGTTGTCGGCACAGCAAAGCTCTGAGGCCGGGCAGGTCCGTGGTTTCGGGTTCTCTCTGTGTGACAGAGGGGGAGCCCGAGCTCTCACGGGAGGTTGGGGGACGGTCCCAGGGCTCCTGGCCAGCCTCTGACTCCTCCGTCGTCCTTGCCTCTGCTGGGCCTTACACTCCCCACCCGTGTGTGCACGCGGCTCCTGGACCCGGCTCTTCAGCGGTAGCCTGAGCTGCTGGCAGGTCTCGGGCCAAGCCTGCCCTCCAAGCGCATGTCTTCCTCCTTCAGCATGTCCCCTCAGCTTCTGCCTGGAGGCGCGCTCTCGGGCCTGGGCTGTCCACGGAGAAGAGACGATTGAATTGGTGTCTTCCCTTGCAGGTGCGGGCGGAGGAATGGCCAGAAATACCCGAAGGTATGAGTGACAGCAAACTCCTCGGCCTCCTCTTGGCCTTTTGGAGGATGAGTTACCCAGAGCGCACAACCCAGCAGCCGGGGTCTGCCCTCTGTCTGAGCGGTGCCCCCACAAAGCTGCCCTCCAGGGTCACCCCTCTGCCCTCCCGCCATGGAAACCGTGGGGTGCCTGGGCCAGGCCCGTAGGCCCAGGGAGTGCGAGCTGCCTGGCTTTCCTGCGTGTCTCCATCCTGGGCTGCCCGTGGCACCGCGTCCGTGTGCTCTTGCTCGCCCCGATGGACTTACTCGGGTCTCCTTGTGTGTTTTAGGTGAAGGAGGGCTGGGGTGGGAGGCAGCGCGGCGGCCAGAGCTCATCACCGGGTCTCAAAATGCCGCCGCGAGAAGGCGGGCAGAGCCGTCCTCTCCATGCATGAGGCAGTGGTGGAAGCAGTTTTAAAGCCGCGTGCCAACGCACTCACGTGGCATTTTGATTCGGCTGTTAATGAAGAAGCGGGTATAAAGGAGGCAGGCACCTTGGGCAATGACTCTATAAAGGAGGCAGTAAAACGTGTAATTAGGCAAATCGAATAAGGCACAGCCACAAATTCCAGCTATTTAGTCACATATCACTGCCCATTGCTTTGCTGTGTTTGAACGAGGCCTGCATTTTTATAATCCGCTGTGAAAGCGACAGCACAGCAGAGGTGCGGTGTGCTTTCCAACGCCGCTGGCTCACGTCTCCGGCCCCGACAGGCGTGGCGGAGCATCTCCCGATGGGCAGGGAGCCTGGAGCGCCGCGGCTCGTCCCGTCGGGTCAGGCTGACGGAGCCAGGAGCGCCTGGCGCTGATGGGCGCTGTCCCCGGGCAATGTCAGGCAGCCGCGTCCCTTGGGTAAGCGCGGACGTTTTGCCCGAATCCCTTGTAACGTGACAACTAATCCATCGGTCACCTTTCTTTGTAGAAATAATCAATTCTAATCAGTAATTGCTTTTGGGCAGTAGTTCAACCCTGCTGTCATCTTCTGGCTTCCAGCATCATAAGATCATCGGAGCAGCTCGCGGGGCCGGAGACGGCGCTGATACGGTATTCCAGGCCAGGCCGCCCCTCTCCCCCGCGGCGCCATCACTTGGTAAGCGACGCATGATCTGGAGCCCTGAGTCCTGCTGCACAGAAATGTGCCCCTGGAATGGCAGACACCTGCGGGTCCAGGACAGGCGGCCTTGTCTTCAGGGGGCTGCTGGGCACCACGAGGACACCACCTGGGGTTATTGCAGCCACTTTCCCGAGGAAGGTTTTCTGAGGAGGATGGCGGGAGGGAGGAAGAGAGCTGGCCTCGGGTCAGAGGTCAAGTGAGACTCTAGCCGCAGGGCGTTCACACCTGGACCCTTATCTCCTTGTCCAGTCCTGCAGGGGCAGCAGAAGGGCCGCAGCCCCCGAGGGGCCTGCCCACTTCCCTGTGGCCTCTGTGGCCTGGGGAGCTGGGGTGCTGGGGCTCCACTGTCAGCTTCGGGTTCTTCTGTTGTCTAACACGGCCTTATCGTTTTCCACGTGGAGATCTAAATGCCTCGTGTGTCCCATGTCCTCAGAGACACAGCCCTCACCACGTCTCAGGAAACGGAGGCCGTGTCCCTGATGTCCTGTGGGTGCTGGGGCAGAGCTCTGTGAGGATGATGGATGGCTGTCGTCAGAGCGTTCACAACAGGGGTGAGCCGGGGGTGCCCCTCGCATACTCTTGAGGGACTTTTAAAATGGTGACAATTCTCTTGCACACTTTCCTCCTCTCTCTCGAGAAGGGCTTTGTTAAAAAACAACAAGCAAACTGCTCCTGGCGCGGAGGTTTCTCGGATATTTGTTATGAAGGAATAAAAGTCCTATTAAAATATTTATAAATCGAAACAACCCCAGAAGCCACACACACACTTAGGCCTTTCAGCCTTCTAACCTGAAAGCCAGATAAATCATCGGAACACAGGCCGGGCGCGCGGGAAGGCAGGGAGCTCAGCCTGGGACTCGGGCCTCGCCCCCGGGCGCTCGGTCAGGATGTCACGGGAGTCCTCCGTGTTCATGACTCATCAAACGAGCAAACAACTCCATGTCATCTCTGTACGCACCGTTGAAGTTCAGAGTTTTAGGAGGAAATTGGGACATCTGCCCGGCCCCTGGTTTTACAGACGGGGAAACTGAGGCTTGCCTCACGCAAGTGCTCACATCCAAGGGTTGTAATTGACAAAAGCCAGACTTCGCATACACACCTGCAACCTCCGGTCTGTGGCCAGTCTGACCCAGCCCCGGGTTCAGGGACCACAACCCCAGTATGTCCTGGGTTCTGGGGACACCAGGAGGAGCTTGGTTGCTGGTTCACTTCCTCTGTCACCAGTTCATTTATTTTACAAATGTGTAGTCAACGCCTGTGCAGAGACCATCTAGTGTGTCCTCTGGTACAGCTTGTGCCCCGGGCCTGGCCTCAGAGTGTTCAGAGTGGGAAACTTCAGCTGTGATCAGAGACGCAATGAAGGCAGTGCCCCGGGAGGCCCTGAGCTCTGGGCCTGTCCTACCCTCCAGACCCTCCTCCGTACCTGACCCCCAGCAGGCACTCACTTATGGCAGCCATGGGCCCGCCCCTCCTCCAGCTGAGGGGCCCCTTGTTTGGTCCCTTTCCTGTTGACCTGATGCCTCCGTTCTGACTCAGCCCTCGCTCCCAAAGGTGCTGTGTCGGTGCGGGTCAGAGGCCCAGGCCCTCCGCTGCCCACAGTGACCTGGGTGGGGCCTCGGCAGATGGAGGCTGTCCAGAGCCCTCCGTCGTGGTGCTCAGCCCTGGGGAGGGGTGGTTCTCAGTGTGATGGACAGAAACATCATGCGTGGAGAGGTCTCGGCAGGCGACCCTCCTGCTGGCCCAGAGCCGAGGTTCTCGCTCCCCCTCCCCCCCAGGGTGAGTGAGGTGCTGAGTCCTCCCTGGCGCCCATGCCAAGGCAGCTGTCCATGGTTCTGCAGCCCAGGCCTCTCGTTCCCCTGCCAGGGTGAACGGCAGACAGCGTCTGAGTGTGCAGTCGGGAATTCTCAGGCCTGGGACCTGCCTGTGGGATTGAGTTAGTGGACGCTGCGGGGAGCAGGGGATTGAGGGGGCTTGCTGCTCCTCAGAGCTCCTTCGCCCCAGCAAGTCTTCCTGGCAATGTCAAGGGGAGGTCACAGCCTTTCCTTGTCCCAGAGGAGTGAGCTGAGCCCCGGGCTTTCCCCAGAGAGGCCACGCTAGAGTAGAGGCCTCCCTGCCCCTGCGCCCAGATCCACTCCTCCCAGTGCCCGGCTGGCAGGCCAGCGTCTCAGGTCCTTGACGGTGCACAGGGTGGAGGAGGTGTAGTCCTGTGATGCCAGGCGTGGGGGGCTGTGGCCACCCACCCTGGTGTGTCACCTGACTCATAACCCTGAGCTTCTGAGTGACCCCACGGAGGTCCCGCCCCTTGCCCCAAACCTCACAGCCGTGCACCCCAGGAAGAAGGACGACCCCCCCTTCCGTTGGGTCAGAAGATCCCCAGGTTCCTCTCTTGCCGCTCTCATAGCTCATGACCACGGACACCAGAGACTCCGATGTCGGAACAGTTGTTTGTGGCCTGTTGTGGCTCACGGGGCAGTTCAGCTGTGGTTCTACGTCGCTTCATTCCTACAGAGATTGAAGTGGTCTCTGTGTTCGCCAGATCCTCGTGGGACACCCCCCTCAAGGCCTTTCAGACACACACCGACCATCTGCCTAGAGAGTCTGTCTCCACGGCAGCTTCGTGGATTCAGATCACACGTAGGAACCAGAAGAAGCGTGTCCCAGGTCCCCACTCAGCTCCACAGAGAGAGTAGTAGCTCTGGGACCCTTGCCTGCTGTCCGCTTTCTCTTGGAGATTTCTGACTCCCGGCGACCCAGCTGCCAGCCCCAGCGGTGAAGGTCCCTGGAGATTGTCCCATGAGGGGCTGGGCAGCGGTGGAGCGAGGGCAGAGGTGGAGAACCAGGTGCCTGCAGTTGTCCCGCTGTCTGTCCCCTGGGCTGGGAGAGGATCCCCACTCCTCTGAGCTCCGGGATTCGGGAGGGTCACGTCTTGGCGATTTCCTTCATGGTAAAGAGAAAAACGGGCCTGCACTGCCCGGGCGTCTGTGGCCAGTGGGGTGTGGGGTGTAGTGAGATAATGCACATGGAGGTTTGACCAGAGGAGCAAACCGGACACCGAGGCCGCTCCTGCTGGCGCCGGCATCGTGCCCGCCTCGGCTGTTCTGATGGACGCCCACCAGAGAGAGGATTTCATGCACGGCCAGTGTCAAAGCCTCACGGGTTAGGAGGTGGGACGCAAACTGTGGTTGGAGACGTCTCAGACGACACTGTGGGGACATGCGTGCCCGGACGGAGCCGCCCTGGAGTTCCCATGCGGCGGCTCCGGTGCTTCTGGACTGTTGTCTGCAGGAAAGGGTTAACATTGCTGAGCAGCAGCAGGAAGAAATGAGTTAATGGGTGTAGGTCCCTCGGGGTTAAGCTTACGTCTCATGAAATTTTCCTAAACGTCTGGCACCCCTATCAAGTGCCATCAGGCGGCACAAACAAGCGAACCCAGGAGACGGAATATTACGTGAGAGCCTTTTCGAGAACAGTTGTTCGGCCGTGGCTGGCGTGGCTCAGTGCCTAGAGGGTCAGCCGAGACCGAAGGGTTGTGAGCTTGATCCTCAGTCAAAGGCATGCGCCTGGGATGCAGGTTCGCCCCCCAGCCCTGGTTGGGCATGAGTGGGAGGCAATCAATCAGTGTGTCTCTCTTACAGCAGTGTCCGTCTCTCTCTCTGTCTCTTCTCTCTCTTCTCTCCTCTCCTTCCTACTTTCCTTCCTCCCTTTCACTCTCTCTATAAATCAATGGAAAAAATGTCCTCGGGTGAGGATTAATAAACAGCAAAAGAATAGTTAGGTTTGTTTGGTGACTTATTTTGGGGGGATCTGTGGGCTTACGGCTGTGATTCGGACCTAGAAATGCAACAAGTCAGTTTTCATGGACGAAACCATCTCAGCCCTGGCAGTTGCACCGACAGGGATGCCCTTCGTTGTTGTCCGACACAATGGCTGCATCTTTACAGAAAAAGGCTTCGGACGGGCACCTCTTCCATGGGGAGGATCGGGGGGGCGGGGGCACGGGCCTGGGAGGCGGAGGACTTGGCCTTGAATCTCAGTGTCACCAGGAAGCAGAGCATCTCTTGTGCCCTGTGACTAAGGTTGCAGAGTCGACCCACAAGTTTATTTCACGAGCACCTGGGAGCCACGCCCTGAGACGGACCCACGGGTCCCCGTGAAGGCACAGGGACGACACGATGTGTGATGCGTCCTCTGCAGCCAGCAGGCTGTGCTCGCTGTGAGCAGCCGGCGGTAACGGTATGAGGGTCTGCAGATACGCTCCCCCAAGTCATGCACTCGGCGCTCTATCCGTGGGCTCCGGGGTCTCAGAGCCGCAGGCCCGGGGCCCCACGGGTCCCTGTGTCAGGGAGACGGAGCGCGTCAGGGGCTGAGCTGCGGCCTCAGGCCTGCTCTCGAGACGCCATTGCCACAGCCGGGGTGTTCTCACGGTTGTGTCGGCGATGCTATGGCATGGGCGACGCTACCAATGAGGACAGCTCACTGACAGTACAGAAGGCTGGCTTCGCTGGCAGGGGTGCTGCTTGCCTGGGGGCCGCTCTCCTGCCGTGGCAGCTCTTCGCGGTGGCAGACGGACTCCAGCCCCAGGACCCGTTCAGGCTCACACATGGACTGTGCTCGAGGCTGGGGGTCTGAGCACAGGTGGATTGGTGTCTTTGGGAGACTTTTTCCCGGGAGGCAGCACCCCATCCTCCCCACTGGGAAGTTCTTGTGCCTCTGTCTCTCCTGGGCCCGTACCCTGGATGTTTACAGAGTCTGTGACCCGTTTTCCGCTCTCGGTCCCAGACCCTTTAAGTGTATGTTATGTGTGTGTGCATTTCTGCCCAGTTCTGGAAGGTTCTGGTCTCAGCAGCGCCGAGGTGATCCAGCACGACCCAGGCTGCCCACTGGGAGACTCACGGGCTCTTCCGAAGTAGAGAGGGCAGACGCTGTCCCGGTGACACTCGTAGGCACGGCTGTAGGTGTGTTCACAAGAGCCTCAAAACAAGTGTGACACACACGTGCACGCACACACACACCAGTGTGTAGGCACACACATGTATACACACGCACGCACACATGCACACACGTGCACACGTGCGGCTGCAATCCCAGTAAGGAAGCCAGCTCGTGTGACCAGGCGCTCAGGGGTCTCCCTCCCTGCCTCTCGCCTCACTGCGGTCTGACCTGATGGGACGGGTCACCCACTGGATGTGGCTTCTGGCATTTCTGGTTTCTCTGAAAAGGGTGTCACCTTTGAAAAGCAAACATCGGTCACTTTGAGAACACCTGAAACACGTGCGCTGCTGATCCTGGGAGGCTTCCGGGAGGTGCGGCGGCCGCGTGGACCTCCTGTGGGCTGCAGGCAGCCTGTGTTAGCGCCACCATTCGCTGTGGGCACATGGACCTCCTGTGGGCTGCAGCCAGCCTGTGTTAGCGCCACCATTCGCTGTGGGTGCTGCCGTCTCATGATGGAAGGGGCAGGACGGGGCTGGCACACGGGCGCGGGAACAACGCCTGGTCTCCGGACTCTGCTGATGTTGAAACTTTCTGCCTTCTCGCCGCTCCCGGTCGTGCTCGCCTCTGTCACACCTGGCAGGCCGGCCTCCGGGTGACATTCCTTTGGGTTTGTGCCCACTTGGCCCGGCTTCCCTTTGCAGCCATTCCTGGCCTGTGGCCCAGGCCCTGCCCGCCCTGCGAGGTCCCTGAGGGGCCACCTGCTCTCCCAGGGAGGCGGGAGGCCCCGCGAGGAGGCCTGGGCTCGATGGACACTTGTACCCCCACCCAAGGTGCGCAGCTGTTTGCGGGACCCTGGCCGCGCCGTCGGGAGCAAAGGCCACTTGGCCGTCAGAACGGCCTTTTGTCTGTCTGGACAGGAAGTGAAACTGCACTGGTTTCCCCTCCTGTGTCTCCAACGCTGTTGCTGCCGCCGCCTCTGGTCCCTGCAGCTCCGGAGCTGGCGACTGACTGCGCTGACAAGACAGGGGAGGTGCCGGCACAGCCCCCCGGGCCTCCGTGGGGACCGCAGGCATGCAGGCAGGCTCCCTGGCCCCTGCCCTTCGCTTTTGAGAAAGAACACTCATGTTTACCCCCTGAGAACTTCACTTCGAAAGTGAAGCATGTGAGTTCCAGTCACTGTCCAGTCAGCATCGTGCTGCCCGGGTCACAGTTAGGTCCCCCCACCCCCCCCCCCACACACACACATTCCCCATTTGCTGTGGAACCATCTGCAGCAGAGCAGGAGGCGCGACGCTGGCGGCCTTGGCCTTCCTGGGACAGAAGGCGGCAAGCGCTGGGCTCGGCTGCTGCGCTCCGGGAGCCGTGTCCCTGGGGCTGGGGATCCAGGCCGAGCTGCGGTAGGGGATGCGGGAGACACATTCGGAGCCTTTTCCTGGGCCAAATAGATGCCCCAGACCCGCTTCTGGTGACCTCTGCCCCCAGGAAGGTGCAGGCGCACCCGTGTGCGTCTCCATGTCACAGCCTGGGAGCTGCAGGGACCGCTGGGCAATGACAGTGAGGGGGGGTGTGGGGGGCCGCGGGGGGTTGGCCTGTGCTCAAGGGCAGGACAGGGCCCTCCTGTGTCAGGTCTTTGTCGGTGCTGAGCCAACGTGCATGGGATGAAATAAGCCTGTGACCTGAGGGGACCCTGAGGACTGTCCCGCCTGCTGGGCATCCGGAGGGCAGTGCAGTGAGGCTGTAGCTCAGCCTCGTGAGCATCAGCACCCACTTCCAGGAGCGGAAACCGGGAGGCCACACACCGAGGGGGGCACGAGGCAGATCTGGTGCCCAGGCGAGGGGCCTGCTGGCCTGGCAGCTAGCTCCTGTCCACCTGCCCATTCCCGCCCTAACTCACCCCTTAGCTCAGGAAGACTGGGGAGTCACTGAACTTTGGAATGGACCCTGCACCCCGGGTGTGGGCATTGGCTGCACAGTGGGCAACTCGAGGACATGGGCTGGAGGTGCCCCTGAAGACCTGCCGGCCCTTGTGGCTGGTGGTGGCTGGGGGCCCCTGGGGGTGCCCCACTGCTCGTCCTCACCTCACACTCCCCATCCTTCCTGTCCTCTGCTTCAGCAGGAGAGGAGCGGGCCCTGGTGCCCTGGGTGGGAGGTACAAGAGGTTCCTGAGTGCCTGCCGCCATCTCGCCCTTGGCCGCACCCTCGCCCTTGCCACCTCCCTGAAAGCCCAGGGCCTTGTCTGCCCATCAGTGGTTAACCACGGCCTCTCTGGGTGCCCCACCCTGAGGCTTTCCCCCCAGGTTCCACTCCGGGGCCTGCCTCCCAGGTCCCACTCTAAGGCCTTCCCCCCCGGGCTCCATGCAGGGGCCTGACCCCCAGGCCCCACTCCAAACGGCAGGATGGGCTCCAGGCTCTCCATTTGGAGGTCCAAGAGCCTCTGAAGGAAGTTACTTAATAAGTCTCCCCAAGACGACCCATTTCTGGGGTCCTCATTCCAGTGGAGGGGCACCTGGGGCAAGGCCCTAGAGACCTGGAGAGGCTGTGCACCGTTCACATCAAGGTTCAGGGTGGTGGGCACCCAGCACCCCCAGACTCCACCTGCCGGGACGTCCCTCCAGGGGACATTGCTGCTCTGCCTTGACCACGAGATGTTCCGGGGGAGGTCACACTGCCACCGCTCAGCTACTGGCTTCTCTCTTCCCGAGCCTCCGTCACGTTGGTGCCCTCCCCTTTGCTCCCCTCGGCCTTCCCCCAAGGAGACTTGTGGGGGTGGCATGGGCCGACCAGACCTCGGGCAGAAAGGCTTCCACACCAGGAACTGTCTCTACTTCCTTTGGGGGGCTGCGCCCAGGCCCACAGCATGACAGCCAGAGAGAGCCGGGTTCAAGTCCCGCTCCCTTCACTGCGCTGTGTGGCCGTGAGTGTGGCACTCAGCCTCTCTGAGTTCTTCCCACGCTGCTTGTGGACACTGACCCAGCTCCATGCTGGCTGCCCTGGGACATGCAGCAGACCACTCACCCCTGCTCCGCCCCCCTGACAGGAGCCCTCCTGCCCCTCTCCCCTGGGATGACCCATCTGTGGTCTGATGTGGGCAAACTGGACCCGGGGCCAGGCTGGCTGTGGGCTGTCACCAGCTAAGGGCCACGAGGCAGGGTCGAGGCCGCGCTGAGGGAGTGACCAGGCTTGGCGTCCCCTCGCAGGCTCAGGAAACACCGACGTTTCAAAGGTGGCACCAGCTGTAGGGCTGGCGTGGTCAGCTCTGGCAGGGGGGGCAGAAGCCCTGCCTTCTGAGCTGGTTGTCGCTTCCTGCCTCGGGTGCGCTGGGACCCAGGAAGCCCTGGGGCGAGGGCTCCTGTCCAGGGAATGGGGAGACTTTAGAAGGAGGAGAGAGCCTGTTTCAATGACCTCATCCTGCCACCAACTTTCAGTCTCCAAAGACAAAGCTGACGTCAGCTCATATTTGCAATCATTTTTCCTCTTTCCTGCAAAACGGCCCTTTTGCTGGGACAGCACTTGGCAGCCAGCCCCGCATGGGTTTGCCAAGGCCCAGCTCCATCAGAGAACGTTTCTCAGTCACCCCGGGGGCAGTGAGGGGGTGTCCCCGCATGTGCCAGCCCAGGGCGACCTGCTGGGTCGGGGCCTGGGAGGCGCCTCCTCCACTTCTGGCCCCAAAAGCAGCGCCCGGGCTGCTTCTCAGGCAGAGGGTCTCCTCCAGCCACCCCAGTCACTGGGGTCCCTGCTGGGCTGGTCTCGCCAAGAAGCGGACCAGGTAGGCCTGCGTGGCCATGGGAGGAGGCGAGGCAGCCCAGGTGTGGACAGTGGGGTCTGCATCTTCCAGGGAGGAGGCGAGGCACCCCAGGTGTGGACAGGGGGGCCTGCATCTTCCAGGGAGGAGGCGAGGCACCCCAGGTGTGGACAGTGGGGCCTGCATCTTCCAGGGAGGAGGCGAGGCACCCCAGGTGTGGACAGTGGGGTCTGCATCTTCCAGGGAAGAGGCGAGGCACCCCAGGTGTGGACAGTGGGGGCCTGCATCTTCCAGGGAGGAGGCGAGGCAGCCAGGCCGGCAGCAAGGACGCATGGCCAGGGTACAATGGCAATCACACGCGCTGGTTCCTGCTCGGAGCAGTGACTCCAATATTGATGCATCTGTCTTTCTGGTTGGCACCTCCGAGCAGCCCTCGGAAAGTCCTACGAACAGTGGATGGTTGGTTAGCCACGCCATTCTGCCGCCTCTAGCGCACCCCTAATGCCCATGGGGAGAGGGGCCCACCACACACCTGCCCAGGTCTCCAAAGTCCACCATCGCCACAGGCTGCATGCCATCGCCATGCTAGTGACATCATAGCATCGCTGTCAGGTTGATTGGAGACACCCCCCATCCCACCGCAGTGGGGGGACCTTGCCCACCCTTCTCTTCAGCACCCCAAATAGGCATGGGCCCCCGGGCTCCACTTCACCTATGGAGGTTCGAGTGGTCTCACAGGAAGGACCGTCATCATGAGCCAACAAGCACTTCTTGCTGTTGAGTGGGGAGGACAGCGGGCTAACGGGGGGCAGCTGCGCACGGAATTGCAGTTGAATCTCATCTTCGTCTGGCACCTCTGGGAAGTCTCCACCCTGCCACCCGTGGGGAACCAAAGCCCTGGGCACCTGTTTACCGAGCAGAGGGCTGTGGGCCCTTCTTATCTAGTCACCTGTCAGAGGCTCCCCCTACCCCCGCCCGTGGCCGCTCGATGCCAGCGGCATTGATCTTATTCCTCATACTTTATACATGAGAATGCTATTCTTAAAGAAGGCAAACATTTGCTTTGCTGAGCCATTGTCTCGCCCGCATAAACCTCTCACTCCTGATGTATGTCCATCGATTGCGGTTCTCGCCCCTGTTTCACACGAGAGGCCTGCGGCGATGACTTGCAGGGTTACCTGTGACGGGCCCTAAACTCATTTACAATTAAGAAACAGTTAAGTGCAAACTTCAACTTGAAAATGATCTGGATTTTGAGTGATGCTAATGTGGAGGGTGCAGCCCCACCTTCCCATGTGGTTCCCGGGGTGTGGCCCACTGCACTGGCTGGCAGGCTCTGAACAGGGTCCCACCTCAGGACTCACAGACAGTCCCTCCTGAGCCCCAGGGACAGGGCTCCCACCTGCAATGGAGCCCATTGTCACTGCTCACAGCCCCTCCCCAGTCCTGCCCCCAGGACCAGATGTCCTCATGTCCTGACCATCTGCACTTGGACCTGTTACCCGGACCCAGCTCCTGAGACCCCGGCGCACTCTTCCCCACCCGCCTGGCAGGTCAGCGGCCCAGGAACCTGGAGGACACAGTTCACCCTGTGGAGAGCCTGGGGTGGGCCTGGGCTCAGGAATCAGGAGAGAGGAGGAGGATGTGAGACTGGGTAAGGGAGAGTAGGTATTGCTGAGGTTCGACAGTAGCCACAGGCTCCTCTTGAGGACAGACAGGACTCCTGGTTGCCCTCAGCCAGGGGCACGTGCCCACAGCTGCCTCCCTGTGCGCTGGGAATGCCCCTCACTGGCCGTGTGAAGTGGGGGACACCCAGACTGCTGGGGAGGCCGAGAGGCCAGATCTGCCTCCTGCTCGCCCGTGCGCAGCGCCTCTGGAGCTGCCCGCTGGCTCTGCCCGGCTCTGCTCCACAGGCCCGCTTCAGCCCCCAGGTGCATGCAAGTGCACTCACTGCAGCCCCGGCCTCGGGTGTTCGTGGGAGATGGTGATGATTTTTACAAGTTGCCAGTCCTTGTGGGCTTCTCCCTCCTGCTGAAGGGACAGTGATGACAACAAAGGAACGAACCCACACCTGATGGGTCCCAAGGGGGTGACAGCGTGGAAGAGTTTCCCCAAATCCTGCAAGATGAAGGTGGTCAGAGCCGCCCTGTGGGTGCTGGTGTGCAGCCACCTCCGTCCCCCGTGGAGCGGGTCTGAGTGGCCAGGAAGACTGTGGAGCTGAGGCTGGAGACAGATAGCTATGGTGTCTGTCTGTCCGGGCTCTCAGGACTCTGCCCCTCACCTGTCCCCACCCCTACCCAGTACTATCCCAGCTCCCCGCCAGCAGCCGGCTGATGTGAGCAGGCAGGGAACATGGCTGCTGGCGGAAATTCGGAAGAATGCCTTTTTCATGCTGGAGAGTCACCTTGCTGCCAGGGAACCCCTGGCGGGGGACCCACGGATAATTCAAACGGGACCAGATCACTTGTCTGAAGGAACAATCTCCATGAAGCCATAATCATGGAAATGCACACAGTGTTTTAAAAACATTTATTTATCTTAGTGGATGGAATAAAGCCCAGAATACTTCATGTCGGTGTCAAGATTGAATGCCGATGCTAGCCTTCCTGACAGTGTAAAAATCTCTCTATATAAAAGGCTAATATGCTAAGTGTCTGTCCAGATAATGACATTACATAGCAACACCCCTCTTCCTCTCCCTAGCAACTAGCCTCCTTGCAGTTTCTTCAGTCCAGGAACATGACTTGCTTTACAGTCAGGTGGAAACATTTCACACTGTAACCAAATATCTCTGAAGCGTTTTCCTGTGCCTCACCTCATTTGATCCTCACAGAAGTCCTGGAGTAGGTAGATAGGAGACTCAGTGGAATCCTATTTTCATTAGTTGGAAAAAGGATATTTAGAAAGCCTAGAAACTTGACCTGACTAGAAAGAAGAAAGAAATGGTGGACCTTGAAAATGACTTCAAGTTTTCTCACTGCACAGAATATAGTCAAACACAGCTGCAGTTAAATATTTCACCCTTTGTTCTCCCTGCGTGATCTACAACAATAATCTGCTTCATGTTGATATTTACTGCTGTGTTGCTGACAATTACCTGAAAGAGAAGTTGGGGTGCTTCACTGGGCTGGAAAAAGTTTAGCTAAATCAGAAAGCAGGTCTAATGAAGCAAGTTTATATCTATAAAAGGCTAAGTTGACTCGTGCATGAGTGATACGTATAAAGCTCTTACTGGCGCCAATCACACTCATGGGTTTCCATATGTCATTGTCGATCATGAATTTGGTTGACACTTCTATTATAGAGAAAGGGTAAACAGTGGTATTAAAATATTTCTTCTGATTTATTTCCTTTCAATGTCCACAAAATTGTGCACTGGGCCTCTAGTAAAATTATAATCATCAAAAGTTGTGGAGAGAGCAGGAGTGGCCCCTCTGATTTACAGAGTGGAAAAATCAAGAAGTACCTGTGAAGCTGGTAGAAGTGCATCCTCCACATCGACAAGGGTAAGAAAAATGTTGTCCCGTGGTTCGGGGCAGTGAGAGGTGGGGCAGTGAGGATATCTTTGCTTCTGAACTTGCATTCCAGAGATAATTTCTAAAGTTCTCAGCACATGTAAACCAGGGTCATATCTACAGTGAGGCAAGTTTATCTGCGTCACAAACAACCTCCGCGTCCTCAGGGACATGACACCTGGATCTTTCTAGCTCAAGGCAGCTAGAGGGGGTGGGCCTGGAGAGGGTGCAGGCGTGTGGAGGTGAGGGTCTGGGCAGTGGCATGGCTTCACGGGTGGCCACAGGCTAGGGTCTGTGTTGTTAACAGAGAAGCTTGCCACTGTGGTGGAAATCGGGGGTAAACGCGTGACCCTCCTTCCGCAGGGCCCAGGGCCTTCTGGGACCTTGCTTTTCCCCATCTGAGGCCAGAGGTCAGCCACCTGGCCGTGCACTTCTTTCATGTGACTGTTGAGCTGGGAGGAGTTTTTCCATTTTTAAATGGGAAAAAATCAGAAGTTGAATAATATTCCACAACATGTGAAAATGACGTGAAATTCAAGCTTTGGGGCCCATGAATGCAGCTTCAGACCAACACAACTGCCCTCACACTTCTCCCTGGCAGTGGGTTGTGCCCAGGACAGTGGGTGGTAGGGCCGAGCCAGTGTCACCCTTGCCT
>PVJC01008067.1:16033-49606 GCA_004026665.1 Murina feae | reverse complement strand
TCCAAGCCTCCACAGTGTGCCTGGTGGCAGGTCCCCAGCAGGTAGACACACACAGGAGGACTGCTCCGAGCCTCAGATGCAGCTGGGGGCAGGTCCCCAGTGGCCACACACACACACACACACACAAAAGGCGCCTGGCAGACTGGGGCCATCATAGGACATCCACTGAGGGGTCCCAGACTGTGAGAGGGCACAGGCCAGGCTGAGGGACTCCCTCCACCCCGAGTGCACAAATTTTTGTGCACTGGGCCCCTAGTTTAAAATAATTGCCAATAAGAACATTTCCTGAGGACCAGCCCGGCTTCTTCTCCCTACGGAGGGAGGGCCAGAGGTGAGCTCATCCTCCGCAGCTCCAAGCTGCTCCAGCAGGTCCTGAGGATGGGGGTTGGGGGGAAGGTGGGGTGTGGGGAGACATCTTTCACAGGAAGGCGGTGACAGGCAGGCATGGCCGGGACAGTGCACCAAGTGAGGCTAAGTCCTCATTTGGAAGCTAAATCTATGCTTTCTAACCAAGAGGATAAGAACAGCCCATTCGGTAAGCACAGGAGCTTCGATGTTAACTTGCAAAGCAAGAAAGGTTTCTGGGTCAGTGGCACATCACACACCCTAAAGCAGGACCAATAAGAGGCACAGCTTAGTCACACACAGTTTTTACTGAAATATAATGCGTAGAGTGGAGATCAAACACACGACATAATGATCAAGAAACAGCATTATCCACATTCCAGGAGTCCCTGTCCCCTCCCAGGTCCTCCCACCCCATATGCACTGTAACATAATAGTGTAGGTGGCACAACCCTCTTTTAAAAACATTTTATTGGCATTTTATTTTCATTTACTTTAAATAAAGATTATGGTTGCCAACAGGAAACACAAATAAATAAAAAAGGGTTAAAAAGTGTAAGATTGCCTGGCTGGCGTGGTTCAGGGGTTGAGTGTTGACCTATGAACTAAGAGGTCATGGTTTGATTCCTGTTGGGGCACATGCCTGGGTTGCAGGCTTGATCCCCAGTGTGGGGTGTGCAAGAGGCAGCCATTTGGTGATTCTCATCATTGATGTTTCTATCTCTCTCTCCCTCTCTCTTCCTCTCTGAAATTAATAAAAACATATATTTTTTAAAAGTGTAAGATTTATGACTGGGTCAATTTACCAATTCAGTTTGTTCAATCCATATCTATTTCTCAAAAAGCTCACTGGATGTCCTTTGCCTGGACAATATTCTAGAGTGGAATGTTTTCAGCTCCAGGTCTGAGGCCTTGCCCTTGACCCTGGTATTCTTGTCTGCCTTACGCTGTGGGTAACATTTTATCACCACCAGTAACATGGCCCAGAGCACACGCTACCTATCATTTGTCTTCCAGCCATTTCCATTCGTGACTAGTCTCTGGTTTGACTTGGATCCTGCTCAGAGGGACTTTCCTGCCTCTCTCTCATGCGAACATGCAGGAGCCCCAGGAGGAAGGTGACTCCAACCAGGCCTCAGTGGCCACTGCTGCCCCCTCTTTCAGTGTGAGGGTGTGATGTGAGCCCCCAGGTTTTAATGAGCAGGGAGTGCGATGTGTCGGCCTTCACAGTGTGCTAAGTTCCTTCCGTTGGTTTATTTGTTCACCAGCCTTTACTTACACACCTGGGCACTGTGCCAAGCCCTTTGTTCCCAGTCAGTTACGTTTGTGAAGTGCATGGCTCTCCTTTCTCCTCTGCTAACGTTGATCCCCTTCTTTATGCCAGTGTTTCTCAAACTTCATCTGAAAACCCCAAGGTGCTGGGGAAAGCCCATTCCTGGGCCACACTCGCTGGGATTCTGACCTGGTCAGCCTTGGGGAGGGCCAGGAGTCTGCATGTTTTGGAAGGAGGATTCTAGGGGATGCTCATGCGAGCAGGGCTCAGAGTGCTGTCTGAGACACTGAGCTACGTGGCTGACCATCCAAACTCACCTGCTGTCCTCAGTCTTCACCTGGCCTTCTCACCCCAGCATTTCCCCCCAAACTACCACAGCAGATGTGGGGGCTTCCTCTCTGCCTTTGGTGTAGTCGCTGAGAACAGTTCCAGGAATGTGTCATGTGCCAACTATGCCTGTAAGTCCATGTCCTCTCTAGGCCTCGTTCTGTGAGATGGGGACATACTTAGCATGCTGAGGCCAGAGATCACACGCACAGAGCCTCACATGCAGTATGCACCTGAAAAATATCAGGAGTGGTTTTCATCAGCAGCACCCCCTCTGACCTCTCTGTTTCCAGTGCTCTGATATCTCGGTGCTCCTCCCTCCCCCCACCCTAACCCCCGCCGCCCCGAGGCCAGGTGAGCAGGACTGACCCCTCACTTTGGATGAGGTTTCAGTCCACCACCTCATTATTATATGTTATCAGATTCACCTTCTCAAACATTGCTCTGACCTGGTGTCTCTACCTCTTTCTCTTCTCAGGAAGCGTGGCACTAGAAGAGCATGTTAAGTGTCCTCTGTGTATCTTTACAGATTCCCATAATCTAAACTAATAAAAGCGGAATAGTAAAATTAACCGTTTCTTCGGGACGCTCAACAGCAATCAGAGTGACTGTATGCAAATTAACCCAGCCAACATGGCGGCCGCCACTCACGGAGTAAATGGCAGCTTCCATCGCAGCAGGAGTGAAAGTGAAACTGCCTGCGCACTGGCTCGCTTAGCCTTCACGGAAAGCAAAACACACATTTGCAACATTGTATAAATCATAGAATCCTCGGAGCTGAAGCCGGGCCTGAGTCTAAGAGTATAACATTGTTTCATTATAGAAGCCGCGAGGTGAGGCAGAGAGGAGTCTTCGTTAGTAAAAGGCCTCACCTTAAAGGAACAGCATCAATTATAGAAGATAAACAAACCCCAGAAACCTGCGTCCAGCCAGCCTTGCTGGGACATTGGGTCAATGGGAGCTGTGGGCAGCCTTAAAGCCTGAAAGCGCCAATCAGCCCGTCACCCATGCTGGCCACAACCCAATGGGGTGAGGAACGTCCCTGGGGGGCTTGGCCAGCCTGGAGACAGCCATCAGCCCATCACCCAGGCTGGTCAGGCACGCCAGCAGGTGGACATCCCCAGAGGGTCCCAGACTGTGAGAGGGCACAGGTGGGGCTGAGGGACCTCCTGAGTGCACAGAGCGGCTGCAGGGCAGAACAGCACAGGACCCAGGATCCATGAGTGGGAAAGAGGCAGCAGGGTTGGCGGCCTGCTTGGCGGCTGCCCAGGCCCTTTGCGGGGCATCGGGGAGCGGGTAAGAGGTGGCAGGGGGTCAGCGGCCTGCTTGGCAGCTGTCCAGGCCCTTGGAGGGGCATCGAGGAGTGGGAAAGAGGCAGCAGGGGGTCAATGGCCTTCTTGGTGGGCTTCCCAGGCCCCTTGCAGGGCACCAGGGAGCGGGAAAGCAAGGTGGTGGGACGTGGAGCGGGAAAGAGGCGGCGGGGGGTCTCGGCCTGCTTGGTGGCTGCCCAGGCCCTTTGCGGGGCACTGGGGAGCAGGAAAGCAAGGCTGCAGGGGCCGGGGTCCTGCTTGGCAGCTCCCCAGACCCCTTGGCGGCACTGGGAAGTGGGAAAAGAAAGCAGCAGGGGACAGGTGAGTGGGAAAGAGTTGACAGCCTGCTTGGCGGCTTCCCAGGTCCCTTCTGGGGATCAGGGAGCAGGAAAAGGCTGGCCTGACCACAAGGCGGGGTTTTCCCTGCTTTCTGGTGGCTCGAGGAAGATGGGCAGTAGGCAAGCTTGGGAGGCAAGCAGCACCCAGACCTGGCCACAGCTCAAAAAAGAGAACAACATGCAGGGGAGGGCAAGAGTCTGAGAGATCAACATAGAGGGGTCGCCTGCTCCAAGCCTTGACGGTGTGCCTGGGGGCAGGTCCCCAGGAGGTAGACACACACAGGAGGACTGCTCCGAGCCTCAGATGCAGCTGGGGGCAGGTCCCCAGTGGCCACACACACACACACACACACACACACAAAAGGCGCCTGGCAGACTGGGGCCATCATAGGACATCCACTGAGGGGTCCCAGACTGTGAGAGGGCACAGGCCGGGCTGAGGGACTCCCTCCACACGAGTGCACAAATTTTTGTGCACCAGGCCCCTAGTAAAGAATATATACAGAGTCCTAGTGGCACCCACTATCTGCGGAATCTATAACATACACATGGCCTTCAGATTCTTCGTTTAGTCTTAAAATATGTACAACAATTATTTTTTCTTTATACTTTCTGGAGGTCGCCCAATTTCACCCAAACTCAGTTCTTGAGTGCATTATCAGCACCTTCACAGCTTCATAGCTTTGCACACAACATTCCCCAGGGATGCCACTGGGCCTCATCTCTGCTAGTAAACCCTGCTGCCCCACTTACCTATCCAGGCAGGGCTCAGCCAGGTGGTTCTGCTGCCCTGCACAGTGTTGATGGCACTCACTCAGCCGACTCAGCTGGGATGGACTGCACTGGACAGTCCCAGAGAGCTCTGCTCACATATCTGGCACCTGAGTGGGGATAATTGGAAAGGATGGGTTCAGCTGAGATTGTCAACTGAAGAGCTGACACGTGGCCTCTCCAGCCTGAGGTCTCAGGGTAGTTCCTACAGGGAGGCTCAGGGCTCCCAGGAGTGTTCCAAGATCAGCTGCTCCAAAAGCTAAGAGGGAGCTGCCAGTGCCTTAAGCTCTTCACCTGGAAATGGACACAAATCAATGTCTTTTATTGGTTGAAGCGGGCACAGAACCCATGGCATTTGCAAGGAAGCACAAAAATCCCATTTCTCAATGGGAGAACATCAAAGAAAGTGTGGCTGCTTCTACTCCTCCGCACCTTTCAAGACCAAGCTCAGAGGTTGCCTCTTCCAAGAGGCCTTTTCTGCTTCCCCCTTTTGGAGGCTAGAAATTTTTGTTTTTTTGAATTCCTGCACCTTATGTTTCCTCCATTCTACTTTGGACTTCTCTGCGTACTTATTTCTCTTTTCTCCATTAGATTTTTAAAAATATATTTTTATTGATTTCAGAGAAGGGAGAGGGAGAGAGGTATAGAAACATCAATAATGAGAGAGTATAATTGATTGGCTGTCTCCTGTGTGCCCCCCCCCCACTGGGCATTGAGCCCGTAACCTAAGCATGTGCCCTTGACTGGAATCGAACCTGGGATCTTCCAGGCCGCAGTCCAATGTTCTATCACCTGAGCCAGTGAGGGCCTTAAAATCTAATGATTTTAAGCTTTGAGTTTCTCAGTTTGCTTGTTCTCTTTTTAAAATTTCCCATAGAAGGGAACACTCAAATATTTGAGGAATGAGTCAAGGCGAGCACCTGAAAGTGATTCTGTGGCTACACTAATCTTGTATAAATAAAATCATTTTGAATGTCTCTGTGTTACTTTTCTTTAATTTTAGGTTTGATATTAGAAAAGTATACATTACACATAGCAAAGGCTCATAGCAACAGCCCAGTAACAATAATAAAGAAGGTAATAGTGACCCCGCCAAATGCCAGCCATAGCAACTGTCTATGCTAAGGATTGGCACCCACAGGGTTAATTTTTATGATCGGTGGTTGTTCCTCAAGATTCTGTTCCTATTTATTAAGCAAATTTCCATGTTGAACTGTAATAACTTTTGCCATTTCAAATAACAAACTGAAGCCAAAGCAGGAAAAGCACGAGCGTTTCCTTTTGGTCTAAAAAAAATATTGCAGAGCATAAAGTCTTCTTTATGCACAGCAGAGCTCTCTGCAGGCTCTGTGAGAGGGAGCCCGAGAGGTGCCAGATTCTGCAGGCAGCGCGGCCCCTGAGCAGACATGTCTGGGACTCCTCAGGTCTACCCTGCCTCTGCGTGAGGATGAGTGTACACTCCAGCCAGCTTATCTCTAGTAAACGTCTCCATATCCCTAAGGGACTTCTGGTGGGAAGAGGTGATCTTATTAGAACAGATTAATATGTGGAATGAGGCCAGTTTCCCGTCTCTTCACACCTTGAATTGGCAGCGTTTTAACTGTAAGATGCTGACAGCTGAGGTCCAGAGACAGAGCGGCGGCCTCAGGTGCGGGGAGCACAGCTGTGCGCATCAGCGCCCCACACACATTTGCTAAATCCCCTCCCTGCGGGCAGAGGCTCACAGTGGCTTCTCAATGTAAACCTCAATCTTCTGGACACAAAATGTGGAGGCTAAGAGAGAGTCTGTAGCTCCAGGGTGGTGGACAGCAGCCTTGGGGCGCCTGGACCAAAGCAGGAGGCCTGCTCGGGGCCTGCCGGCACCAGGCCTCGTCCTCCTGACCCAGCTGCCATCTGCACAGATGGACCAAGTGGAGGCCACAGGCACTGCAGGCACTGCGGCACCTGATGTGTTTCTTGCTGGGGGTGACTCAGGAGTCCCTGTCGCTTTGACAGGCGTCTCGAAACCCAGTGCAGTGGCTGAGAGGCCATGTGGAGCCACTGCTCCAGCAGATCAGGCGGAGTTGTTGACAGCCCCTCAGTTCTCTCCACCAGCCGAGTGGTGGGAGTCACTGCTGAGGACACACCACATCGCTATCCCAGAGCTCCTCAGGAGGGTGTTATCACTGATATCGTGACTTCCTTTTATTTTTATGGTGTCGTTTCCTTTTGTTATCTATTTATGTTGTTAATTACTGAGCATAGAACTTCAGCATTGCTCTGTAAACTCAGAGAGAAATGCGAAGCCCCATGTATCTCCCAGCCCCACGTCAGCGGCAGAGTCACACCTTGTGTTAAGGTGCTGTATTTCCAAGACACTCTGTTTACATTAGAATATTCTTGAAAATATACTAACAATAAATTAGGCACTATTCACTGAGGGGAACAGAGCAGCTATGGCAATACCACCTGTAAACATGGTACCCACTTCCCTGTAGTACCGGCACCTCGGGGTACTGAAGGCTGCCCAGTTCACGTGGACATGCTTTCATTTCTCTTCTGTAAATCCCTGGTGGGCTATGGCGGGGTCGTACGGTCGGTGTGTTTAGCTACATGTTTAACCTTCACAGTGCTTATATGACGCCACCTGTTCATCGCCACCTATGACTAGTGAATAGAGATGTGTGTAGCCTCTGGGGACTCAGAAACCACAAGTCCCTGCCTTCGGGGGCTTACAGGTGAGTGGGCAGGCCATCTCAGCAGAGCGCTGCTTCCGGAAGGAAAAGGAACGAACTTGATGTCAGTAACCTCCCAGTGGCTGAGCACTTCTGATCTGAGGGATCCACCACTTCATGGAGAAACCGTTCCCCTTTGAAACCTTTCCAATCGCTAGAAAGTTCTTCCCTCGTTGGACCCATTCTCTCTTCTCTAACAGTACTTTCTGGGGGAGCCAGTCCATGAGCCCAGTAGACGCCTCTTAGCTCTGTGATTCGAATAGCTGTCCTCTTCCGTGCCATGCATGCTTAGTGGTGCCCAGGAGGCCATATCTGCGCTGTCCTCTCAGGGAGAATTCCTTTCTTCCCCAATCTCTTCATTCCCAGCTTACCTCCCGGTACTTTCCTCAGAGGATACTGGGCATCACCTGCAAGAGGGCCCTGGTTTCATCTCAGACAGAATTGAAATCTCTGGTAACAGAGTCCCTGAGCCTCCTGGTAAGCAAGCACCTCCTACCCTCCAGGAATGTCCCATCACCAACCACCCACCTCTGTTCTCTACAAAATCCAGCTCGTTTCTTTGCTGCTGTCCATATCACACCCGTTGGACAGAAACACAAGCATCCCAGTATTCCATGGACTCCCCATCTCCCATGCCCTCCCCCCAAGTTCACAACCCTTCTCCTGCCTCAGAGTGGTTGGGGAAGATCCCTTTGTGCCATCCCTATTTTTCCACTTCCTCTCTTCCTCTTTCCCTTCAGTAGGATTGATTAGTCCCAATAATATCGATGCCTTAATACAAACCCACAGGGAGTACCTGAGGAAAAGACTTGTGCTTTATTCTTCCAGTTTTTATCGCTTTAGAAAGAACAAGTATGTCACCATCACCCACAGAGGATGAGGGGAGGTGGAGGGCGCTCTCTGTAGCTTTCAGACTCGCTGGTTTTGTGGCAGTGCCCTGTCCTCACTCAGAGCTAAGCTGCCAAGGAGGCCCAAAGCCAGCTGTCTTCCTTCCTAGCCCTGTCTTCAGGGGGGCAGCAAGCTGGTAAGCACACACTGATCCCTCATCATCACGCTGGGCTCCACTGACCTCCCTGCCCGTCACCAGCCAGCCCACAGACCCTGGGCCCAGCCGAGCTGGCTGGCCTTCCAGTCTCCCAGTGACCACCGTTGGGTCCTCTCCTTCCTGTTGCATGTGCTGTTCCTCCTCTTACATCTGGGCTGGCCTTGAGACTGTTGTGACCATAGCAGAGGTTGGCAAACTGTGGCCGCAGGTCACACCGGCCCCCTGAGGGCTTCTGTAAATAAAGTTTCATTGGAACTCAGCCAGGTCCTTCCTGGGTGTGTTGTCGATGCTACTTTCACACCACAAGGCAGAGCTGAGTAGTTGTGACAGAGATGGGATGGCCCTAAAGCTAAAATATTTGCTAGCAGTCCATTTTAGAAAAAGTTTGCCAAATATTAGAACACAGGGGCCCTGATCGATGTGGCTTGGTAGGTTGATTGGTTGGTTGGATCTTCATTCCATGCACCAAAAAATTGCTGGTTCGACTCCCAGTCAGAGCACATACCCAGCTTTAGGGTCTGATCCCTGGTGGGGACATGTACACGAGGTAATCAACCGATGTTTCTCTCATACATCGATGTCTCTCTCTCTCTCTCTCCTCCCTCTCTCTCTCTCTGTAAAATCAGTAAACCATGTCCTCAGGTGAGGATTAAAAAAGAACACAGTGGAAGTGACATTTGGGGACCTCCCAGCCCAGGCCAAAGACAGACAGTCAGCTTCTGTGGAACAGGTAGGCTGCCTCGCCAGAGAGGCCCATCGGAGGGAGGCCTCATGGGTGCTTCTGCCCCAGCCATGTGTCTCTCGGTGAATGGAGCTCTGAGACCGTCTCAGCAGCAGAGAGCCCAGCTGAGCCACCAGCTCATGAACAGTGCGAACACCATGGTGTGCTATCCCTGCTGGCACCTCTGAGTTTGGGTGGTCTGTGTGCAGCGGTAGGAAGCCCAAGCAGCACACTTCTCCAATCTCAGTGCCTCTGCAGAGCTCAGGAAGGCCACAGCTCAGGGCCCCCAGTGACACCATGAGGCGGGGTGCTGGAAAGCAGACACCCAGAAGACAGGCAGGGAGGAGAGGCAGGAGAAGAGCTGAGAAGACCATGGAGAAAAGGTGGGAAGAAAAGCAGAGGAGGGATGTGTTAGAGGAAGGAGCGAGGGGCCCTGGAGCTGCGTGGAGTAAGGGAAGGCCGTGGAGCAGGCAGGTGTGGGCACGGCAGGGAAAATCCCAGAGCGGCTTTTAGCGAAGTGCAGAGGCCCATGTCTCAGTACCGATGAGGTATTTTTTTAATGCATAAAATTATACAACCCACGTGACAGGCATTTGATGTTTCTAGCACATGGTAAACTTTAGTGCAAAAGGAACATCGTGCCTTTGTAGCAACTTCCTTTGTTTTCAAATCCTTTTTTTTGTGATATTGTTCAGTTTAATGTATTGCTGTGAGAACTTCAAACAAAAGGAACTCAATAAAATTCCAAGAATCAGCCCTGACCGGTTTGGCTCAGTAGATAGAGCGTCGGCCTGCGGATTGGAGGGTCCCAGGTTCGATTCCAGTCAAGGGCATGTACCTTGATTGTGGGCATATCCCCAGTAGGGGTTGTGCAGGAGGCAACTGATCGATGTTTCTCTCTCATCGATGTTTCTAACTCTCTATCCCTCTCCCTTCCTCTCTGTAAGAAATCAATAAAATGTAAAAACAAAAAATTCCAAGAATCACACAACAAGCCATCCTGGCCTCTGGCTGATGCCCAGGCCCCAGGCACGCACAGCCCCGACTCGCATGGAGATCTTGCTGTGAGCAGCCAGCCCCACAAGCGATGCTGTAGCCCTTGCCCATGGAAAGTGCTCTGGTCCCTCCGCACAGTGACCTCCAGGCCATTCTTTTCTAGTGGTACTTCAAGCCCATCTTCATTTCAGCTTCTAACCACTTGTTCACAATTCTACCACAGACATTCAGGCCACAGCAGTTGTTTATTCATTTCCTGCTCTCAATATGGTAGAGCAATTTTCCAAAAATTTAAGTCAGACAGCATTCATAGAACGCCTATGTGTGCAAGGCACCGCTCTAACACAAGCAGAAAATCCACAATGAGCAGGACACACTCCCTGTCCTCAATACACACACTGTTAGTTTAATTTTACACCTGACTATGTCTTTCTTTGAAGAGGGGTGGGAAACCACATATCCAAGACCACAGCATAGCGTTTCTCTTTCCATGATGTGAGAAAGCTGTAGATGGGTTAGACATTGGTTTGCTTGAAAGATGACCACATCAGAATGATACTGGGTTAAGGACCATAGAAAATCCATGACCAACCAGAGTTAGATTCATGGCCTCGTTTAGGACAAATGCCAAGTGTAATGAGGAATCATCTTGTTGGCTCAACACTCACCCATCAATTTTTCTTTTGATCTGCTTCTATCCAGAATGCCCTTCCCCTATTCCAAACACCTCTTAGGTGATCTTCTCTCCAGGTCTCACTTGGTTGACCCAGAAATTCTAAGCTAAGTCCCTGTCCTGGGACACTTGGACCTGTGTCAGAGGCAGCATCGCTGACTGTGGTAGAAGGAACTATTGGTACCAGCGTCAAGTGGAGAAAGCAGTCCACAGAGGGAAGGAAAATGTTGTAGAGGAAAATGTGGACGAGAGATGGGCACCAACGAGATGTGTCAGGGCGGCTCTGCTGAGTCCAAGACCTTCCTGAGCTCATGAGGAATGAGGCCACACATTTCCAATAAAGCCATGTACTTGCTTTAACTCACCCAATAGGACAGTCATTAAGACCAAAAGCAGCTGGATATACCAAAATGTCCACAGAGACAAGCAACTCCTGATTTAATACTAAGCCTGAAAAGCATAAAAACAATAGAGGCATTCCACAGAGCAGTCTCTGTTTAGGGCATATTTTTGCACTTGGCCCCAAACCACTTTGCACTTCCTGTCTTCTACCCCAGAGGCTGGAGCCTGGAAGGGTTCAGATACTCTGCATAGCCGACAGCCAGCAATGCTGGAATCTGACAGGAAATAAGAGAATCCATTTCCATTAATGAGAAGCAACAAGGCTCTTCATTGGAAGGCTGGGGCCTTCATATAATTTTAACATTAATGTACTTTGTATCCATCAGGGGGTGTCTTTCCAGCAACTTCCTTCCACTCCTCTTGCACACCCAGACCTGCTTGTCAAGTTCAAGGTTGGATGTGAATGTAACAAGCAGTTCTGCCTCCTCTGAGGTCTTTCAGGTAAGCACCTCATGTTGCTTATACAGAGCATTTTATTTCTTTTATTAGTTGCTTTTTATATGAATCAAGCCATATTTTGCACAGCATGAAGAAGGACCTTAAGAATTCAGATACTCTGCAAGAATCTCCCCCCCCCTCTTTAAATCCAGAGGATAAATGCCCCCTCAGAACCCCAACCAGCTCAATTAGTACTCCTTACCTTGATATTGATGAAGACTTAAAATAAATATCTTTGGTGGAATTTTAGAGAAAAGCATTGGCCAAAATTTGCTGTTTAAAAAGAATCTGCTTTACTGCTGTGGAAGTCTAATATCTAAATCAACTAAATATTTAGTTTTCAAGATTAATGAAAATACGTTGATGGAAAGGGTTACAATTAAATACCACTGGCTGTGGATTTGAGTAAAACTAATAAATTTTACAACACTCAGATACAAATATTTTTTTCCTGGATCAGCTTTTGTTTTTTCATCAAAATTCCTGAAAATAGGAAAAGCCCACTAAGGAAGTAATCATTTAGACTCTGCTGCTTCACATCCAATTATTATTGCCAATAGGAAGAAGTCTTTCCATTTCCCCAGAAGCATAGACTTTCAAATAGACAATTATTTAAATACTAGGGGCTCGGTGCACAAAAATTTGTGCACTTAGGGGAGTCTCTCAGCCTGGCCTGTGCCCTATTGAAGTCTGGGACCCCTTGGGGGATGTCCATCTGCTGGCATGCCTGGTCAGCCTGGGTGAGGGGCTGATGGCTGTTTGCAGGCTGGCCACCCCCCCCAGTGGAAACCCTCACCCAATGGAAGTGTGGCCAGCCTGGGTGAGGGGCTTGGGCCGTTTTCAGGCTACTCACATCTTCTTCAAGGTTTGGGTCCCTACTGGGGTGCTTGGGCAGCCTGAGTGAGGGGCTGAGGGTCGTTTTCAGGCTGCCCACAGCTCCCATTGACCCAACGTCCCAGCAAGACTGGTTGGGATTAGGTTTCTGGGGTTTATTTATCTTCTATAATTGAAACTTTGTTACCTTGAGCAGAGGCCTACGCAGGTAATGAAGCCTCCTGTTTT
Organism: Murina feae; assembly: GCA_004026665.1. Lineage (NCBI taxonomy): Eukaryota > Metazoa > Chordata > Mammalia > Chiroptera > Vespertilionidae > Murina > Murina feae. The sequence goes on along the minus strand of PVJC01008067.1, from coordinate 37,191 downwards.
CCTTCAGCTCCGTGGCTTCTATAATTGAAACATTGTTGCTGTGAGCAGAGTCCCAGCCAGCCTAGGCAGGCAGTTGCAATGGAAGCCTCCTGTTTGCTCTAGCTCCATGCCTGCCGGCCTCCACTTTGGCTGGGTTAATTTGCATACAGCTTCTCTGATTGGCTGGGGGCGTGGCTTGGCTGGTTGGCATGGCTTAGGTGTCTCAGAGTGATGGTTAATTTGCATATTACTCTTTTATTAGAGTAGATCAATTACTAAAGTTATCCAGACTATGCTTTACAGATAAACCCCACACCCATTGCTCCTGCCTATGGAAATGAGGAATTTGAAGCTTATTAAATGATATAGTCAAACAAGAATGGCAAAATCTTCAGAATGATAAAATAGCTACTTCCATGACTACTATTTTGAGCTTTCAAATGTACTGTTAAAGCAACTGCACTCACTTGTAGAAGTTGCTTGTCTTTTGTTAAACTGTGTGGATTTCCTTGTTTTTTGAATGTGATGTCAGGATGAGAGAAGGGAATGGAGGGCTCTGGCGAAGAGCAGTCTCCAAGATGACTCTTAACACCTTGCCTCCCTTGTGCCTGAAACTCCCACCAGTTGTCCTTTCTTCAGTTTCTTGTTCATTGATCCTCCCTGTCCTAACTAACTAGGCATGCTGGAGGCTAAGTACTAAGCCACTCGGTCATTACCCTTTATGATCAGTCTGGCTTTATAAGGTGAAATTGGAATAACTGGCATAGAGAACAGTTCAGCTCTGCTAAGGAGGAGGTGGGAAAGGTTGGATGGAAAGGACATTGCCCACTGAACTCCAGGACTGAGTGGGGAGCTGATTCTGGTATTCAGGGGTCAGCAAACAGTAACGTATTGGAAGAGGAGAGCTTTAATGGGTGGATGTAAGGGCACCACATATTCTTCTCTCTGTGACTAGCTCTGGTGAGATGGAGCTGACACAAAAGGACCTGTGATGAAGGTCAGTGAATAAATAAATACAGCCAACCCCAGACCTTGCCAACCTTAAACTAGAGAATGCACAATAAGACAAGGAAGTATTGGAAGCCAACTGACAAAACAAAAAAGCAGCCAGCCCAAACAAACAAAAACCAACCAAAGCAGAAACTCAAGAGGAGGAAAATGTGGGAGCGGTGCAATAGGTAAATAAGCACTGGATGGAAGGTGCATGTCATCGCTACCCAGTTATGAGCAAACCCAGTGTTGCAGACACGTACACCATTCACCATCGCTGCCGTAGGCAAAAGCTCAAATGTGGGGAGCGTGGAGTGGCTTTAGACAAATATTTATTATTACAAGGATTTCCTTTAGAAACTGGACTACACTGCCATACAGTTAAAATCCAATTATTCACACACACACACACACACACACACACACACACACACACACACCAAAACAACAACAAAAACCTCAATGAAATCACTTTGTATGGGATGGAATTAAATCTATAGCAAAGTGGTAGGAAGTGAATTCTATCTGTTACACAGAGGAGTTTATCCCACAAGTGTTTAAAGGAGTTTAAAGCACTTAAAATGTCCAAAGAAATCATCTTGCACATTTATGTGTTTACACATCCACAATTAATCGCAAGTGTTTAATGTCCCATGGGCCAGTCACAGTGCTTTGCACAGCCTTCCACTTCAAATAGTTCTCTGTCTTTGGGAATGAGACTGTGAAGACTGCTTGAAAGACTGCTCAAGCCATGCCCTTTACATTAGAAAATGCTATAGGTACCTCCACTTCCAAGCATGATGAAGTAACTTGTACTAGACTTACTCTTCTGCTGTAAATAACTAGAAAACTAGACACAATATGGGAGATGATTGTTTCCAGACATTATTGCCAATATATAACTGTGATCCCCCACAGAAAGGAAGTTAACGAAGGACCCCTACCATCACCCTGGTCTTCATCTTGAAGGTATTTTTCAAACTGTAGAACAAGAAGGAAGGACCTAAGTTTTGTTACGATGAAGTGTTAGAATTTCCAGAGAAGAGTACTGGAATGAAGGAGTTACAGAATGAAAAAGCTGAAAAACTCTGTATAAGGTTCTCCTAGAATCTTTTGGTGAATACTAAGTATGCACATGGAAGGTGAACTTCCATGGGTCTGAGTGGGGAGCTACCAGGGAGTTATAAGCCTAAAACACTCAAACTTTTCACAGGGTTTAAAGACATTTGTGCTCTGATCAACCAAAATGGAGAGAAATCATTGAGTGCTCGAGGCACTCAACAGGGACCCCAGATAGGTCACAACACATAGTAGGACTAAACTAAACCCTAGCATAAAGGTCACTCTAGATCCACAGTAACAATGCTAAAAACAGCCAACCCCAGACCTTGTTAACCTTAAACTAGAGAATGCATTTTGATGATTCTTGTATAAAAATTACTTGCAGGTAAGTTATTTGCTTGCCACAATAGAACTCAATACTCTTTAAAGGAAGACAACAAAATACAGACACTCAACAATCTATATAAATAAAAATGTAAATGTTCATTTGTTCAAAATCTCAAATCTCCAAAAGTTCTTCACCGATTGCTTTGAAATTTTGATACAACATTGCATTCGAATACACACATGTTTTTATATACCTACACTAGAGGCCTAGTGCACAAAAAATTGTGCACTTAGGGGGCTCCCTCAGCCCAGCCTGTGCCCTCTCACAGTCTGGGACTCTTTGGGGATGTTCACCTGCTGGCTTAGGCCTGTTCCCCAGGAGATAGGGCCTAAGCTGGCAGTCAGACATCCCTCTGGCAGCCTGGGAGCCCTTAAGAAATGTCCACTTGCCAGCGGGGAGCAGGCCTAAGCTGCAGTCGGACATCCTTCGTGCTGCTGAGGAGGCAGAGAGGCTCCCACCACCATCGCTGTGCTAGTACCCATCGGCCTGGCATGTAGCTGAGCAGAGCTCCCTTTGTGGGAGTGCACTGACCACCAAGGGGCAGCTCCTGCATTGAGCATCTGTCCCCATTGGTCAGTGTGTGTCATAGTGACCAGTCATTCCCAGTGGTTCGACTGTTAGGGTCAATTTGCATATTTCTCTTTTATTATATAGGCTAGAGGCCTGGTGCATGGGTGGGGGCCTGCTGGTTTTCCTGAAGTGTGTCCCAGATCAGGTTGGGGGTTCCACAGGGGTGCCTGGCCCACCTGGGTGAGGGGCTGAGGGCCATTTTCAGGCTGACCACGTCCCCCAGTGACCCAAGCTCCCAGCCTCTCCTTTTTTTCCTTTTTTCCCCCTAGGATTTATTTATATTCTTTAATTAAAACTTTGTAGCCTTAAGCAGAGCCAAGGGCTGGCCAGGGCAGGCAGGAAGCTTGGCTTTCTTCATAACTGGGGCAATCCAAACCTCCTGCTTGCTCCAGCTCCATGGGCGCCACTATCTTAGTTGGGTTAATTTGCATACTCACTCCTGATTGGCTGGTGAGCATGCCTGGTGGACATGGCTTGAGTGTAGCAGAGGGATGGTTAATTTACATGTTTCTCTTTTATTATATAGGATTATATAGATGTCATACCTGTGACAGGTAAAAACATGCTTTTTTGGAAAAAAACACACACAGGTAAAAACATGCTTTTTTTAAAAAAACAGCACCATCTGTTGGACGTAAAAGCAGCACATGCTACAAACTTAACAATATTATTCAGTCTAACATTCAAATCCAGGCAGTCATATACAAGTCCGTGGACACTGTTGTGGAAGCAGATGAAGCGGTTAATTATCCAACAGAATTTTGGAATTCACTTGATCTGCCAGGGATGAAATTCAATTGGCGTGCCAATTATCATGTTGCGAAATATCAACCAGCATGGGATTGGGCCTTGGGCTAGGGCTGGGCTGGGGCTCGGGGCACTGCCTCAGTTCCCCCAACACCATTGACCAAGGGCTTGCGGGGAGTGTGGTGGACGAGGGCGGAGGAGCTTCCTCAGCTCTTTTTTCCCCTGGCTTTCAGGCGACTTGGCGAGGGCCCCTGCCAGTGGGAGTTGGGAGCGGCTGGGCCGCTTCAGGCGAGGGGCACGGACCGCCTGCAGGGAGCAGGGGTGCAGGCCGGTGCTGGGGGGCCAGGCTGCAGAGGTGCACGTGTGCAAGACCAGACCAGCCAGGCCGGGCTGGGGCGGCATGTGCTAGGGGCAGCTGCCCAGAAGGGCACATTGTATTTTTACAAGCATTGTGCAATTAAACATATTAGAAACGTGCACTTTCTCTTTTCTTTCTTTACCATTTAACCAGTCTGAGCCACAGCAACGTGTGGCCAGGTACAGCTAGTACAATATAAAATAAAAGTCACTGGAGAAGTGAAGAAGGAGAAAAAATGTAATCTGAGAAATGTAAGAGGGAGAAATAAAATCGGCCAATAAAAAGAAATGTGAGACAAATTGCTGGACTTGGCAACTAAGGACTTCAAAACAGTTATTATAATTGAAAAACAACAAAACATGAATACAAAGAAGAGAGATATAAAAGATATAAAAAAGAATCAAGTGAAAGCTCAAGAGCCAAAAAACACAATAAGTAAAATAAAAAATTTACTGGATTTATTTAATAGTAAGTTAGACACTGGAAAAGAAAAAAATCAGTGAACTAGAAGTGAGAGCAAAACAACTACCCAAATTAAAGCAAGAGAGAAGAAAAAAATGAAGAAAAACAAACAGTGACAAGATATCAAGCAGTATAATGTACATATAACTCAAGTCCCAGAAAGGGAGGAGAGAGTACAGAACAAATTTTCAAGAAATAATTATCAAAAATTTCCAAATTTTGGGACAAATACAAAGAAAAGCAAACAAAGCACATCATAATTAGATTTTTGAAAACAGTAATAAACTAGAAATCTTAAAAGCAATCAGAGGAAAAATTAACATTACATAGAGTATAACAAGACAAGAATTATCACCAACTTCTTATAAGAAACAATGCAAGTCAGAGGACAATAGGATGTCTTATAATGGGGAAAGAAAAAAAGTCTGTCAACCTAGGATTCTATATCCAGAGAAAGTCTTTAAAAAGTGAAGGTGACATGGATTTCTTCAGACAACAACAACAAATCTGAGGTAATCACCAGTAGACTTATGTTTTAAAAAATATTAAAAGAAGTTGTTTAGACTTACGTAAAAATAATACCACAGGGAAACTCAGGTTGATGAAAAGGAAAAGAGAGAACCAAAATTGTCAATATGTGAGTAAATAGAAGAGATTATTTTTTCTCTGTTTTAAAATTTAAAAAAACAACACAAAACCTTGACAGTTTAACATGAAAATAAGAATTTTGTGAGGTTTATAGCATGTTTAGAAGTAGAATTTTGGACAACCATGTTCCAAACAGAGGAAGAAGAAGATGGAAGTGTCCTGGGGAAAGATTCTCACACTCCTCGTGAAGCAATTGTCAACATCAACCCAATCAAAAATCCCAGATGAGCCCTAACCAGTTTTGCTCAGTGGTTAGAACATCGGTCTGTGGACTGAAAGGTCCCAGGGTTGATTCCAATCAAGTGCATGTACCTTGGTTGCAGGCACATCCCCAGTGGGAGGTGTGCAAGAGGCAGCTGATCGATGTTTCTCTCTCATCAATGTTTCTAACTCTCTATCCTTCTCCCTCTCTGCATCTGTCTCTCTGTAAAAAAAAAAAAAAAAAAAAAAGCAATAAAATATGTATTTTTTAAAATCCCAGATGACTTTTATGAAAGAATTGACAAGCTAATTCTAAAATTTATAAAGTAGTACAATGACCCATAATAACCAAAGCAGTTTTAAAAACAAAGGAAGTTGGATAACTTATTCTATCTGAGTTCAGGCTATATTACAAAGGTACATAGACAATGTGGTATTGGTATAAGGATAAATATGTAGCTTAATGTATAAAAATAAACCAACATACACATGTCGATGCTTCAACAAGGTGCCAAAATAATTCAATGGAAGAAAGAATAACTTTTTGACAAATTATTCAAGAAAAACCATATATACACGGGGAAGGTGAATACAAAGTTATCTCAAAATAGACAACAGTCCTATATAAAGACCCTCAAAAATATACATTTTTTAAAAAAAGTAGATGGAGATCTTTAAGACCTTTGGCTAGGGAAAAGATTTCATAGACAGAAGACAAAAAACTTTAATGATAAGAAATGATTAATTAGACTCCATAAAAATTAAAAAATCTGTTCTTTAGAAGATACTAGGATAATGAAAAGGCCCCAAAGTTAGAAGCAATCAGATTGAATTAAAGATAAAACTGGATTTTGAAAAAAGAGATAGATGCAGATGGCATCCCAGACCTACCAGGTTAGAGGTCCGAGGAGGGTACAAGCCTTCCCAGAAATTCTGGTGCTTGCTCTTGTCAGCTCCAGTTTGAGCCCCAGTCCTTAGGAGGACGGTAAGACAAGGCCTGAACTGGACCTGGGTCTGGGTTCTCAGCACCGCTGCACATTACAATCACTTGGGAGCTTTTAAAAAAGTAACGTAGGAATCAGAATGCCTGAGGAGTGTGGCGCAGGCAGGGGTCGTCTTCTTAAGTTCTCAGATGGTGTGCAATCAGATTTTGGAGCCTTTCAGAGTACACGACCCCCCAGCCACAGCTTGTCCTTTCAGAGAATCAGGAGTCCCTAGATCAGTGGTTCTCAAACTTGAGTGAGCATGAGAGCCACTTGGATTCCTGGGCCCCAGCTGCCCGCACAGCAGGCCTGGGGTGAGGCCTGAGAACATGCATCTTTAACCCCTTCCCAGGTGTCCAGGCACCCACTGAGCATCACTGCACTGACGAGGGTTTAATGCCAATGTCCACCCCAAATACCTTCCCCGGGACCAGTTAGATCACAATCTGAAAGCACCAGATTTATTATGGTGGTGTAAATGCCAATGGAGCTTAATTACCGTGATTATGGTATCTGTCACTTAGAGATGTAAGAAAGACTGTAGAAATGAAGTCAGAGGGAAAGTGAGGGAGAAGAACATTGAAAACAGGCAGGATAGGGGAAGAAAACAAAAATGACATTAGCTTGCTTTCTGAATTGGCCAATGCCTGACCATGGTGTGTGTGTGTATATGCGTGTGCATGTGTGTTCATGAGTGTGAATGGATGTGTGTGCCTGTGTGTGTGTGCAATCAGGAACATCACTGACTCAGAGTGATGCTCTTAACTTAGTGAAAATCCTCAATGTTCAGGGACAGCTCCCATCTCTGATCATGAAGAGATGCTTTTCAGTTTGGGTCAACAATGTGTGTCTAGACATTACCTGGAGGTCCTGTCTGCCCTTGATACCCCATCTATGTCTGTCACCCTGGAACCCTCAGTTACAGGACCGGGTAAGCCAGTGCCTTCAGAAGGTTCCAGTTAATCTCCAGGGAACTGAAGTCATTCTTGATCCTCAAAAATGTTTTAAAAGCCTTGACTTCCTTCATTCCTTTGTCTTTACCCAACTCCACCAGTTTTCTCCTATAATTTAAAACACACTCCCACCAAGGGTTTCACAGCTCCGGAGGCCTGCGGAAGGGAAGGTCGGAGGGGAGGGACACTCCCTCCTGCTTATCACACCCTCACCTCCCAGCCCTCCCACGCTTGTGCTGAGCCCTCACCTATGCAGCGCACCAGTGACAGGCATCCCTCTCTCGCCAGGCTGCATTGGAGAAGGAGGCTCATGCTCCATTCCTAAAGCCTTGCTTTCAAACACGTGGCTACACTTCTTATGGCATTCAGAGGAATTCTGGTGAATAAGCTTTCTTTACCCAAGTATAAATTTAGTTCTATTTGTCCTTTCCGTTTCAAGTAAAGTCTTTACTTTAGAATGAGATTTAGATTAAGTTGAAAAGCTAATGCAGAATCGCTGTGTACCTCACACCTGTTCCTACTGCTAACACCTTACAGTGCTGGGTGACCAACAATGATAGATCATACTGTTAGCTAAGTCCATACTTTAACCAGATTTCCTTCGCTTTTCCCCAATGTCCTTTTTCTGTCCCAAGATCCTATCCAGGACTCCATGCCACACAACCATTAGGCTTTCTTAGGCACCTCTAGAATATTATAGTTTCTCAGATGCTCTTTGCTCTTCAGGAGCTGTCTCAAGGTGGTACAGTGAAGAGATCTGAAGACTGAAAAGTGATTCAGGCAACCCCATAGGTGATCACACTTTATTGTGCAAAACTTACTTACAGGGATAGAGTTGGAGTCGAAGAGGACCCCATAGCTCGGGTGTTTTTGCCGCCGCTGCCTGTCCTGCTTAAAATAAGATATGTGCAGTGTGCATAGGAATTTGTTCATAGTTGTTTTTTAAACTATAGTCCAGCCCTCCAACGGTCTGAGGGACAGTGAACTGATCCCCTGTTTAAAAAGTTTGAGGACCCCTGCCATAGCTAATCTCCGCTGGTAAACAGCTGTTACAGTTTGTTTTATAGTCCAGCTAAAGTACCGATTACAAGGCAAAGGGACAAAATACAGCATGAGCCAGGGCCATACCTCCTGATGGTCTATGATGGAGAATTGCTTATCGATGCCATCACCTAGTTTGGTATTTATCTCGGTTGCTTTGCTATTCTGGCCACCGCTGAAGGCGTTCTTTATGGTTACATGTGCAAGCTTCCAGGGCACAGCAAAGCATTCATTATGAGGCTGGCAGAGACTTAGGTCAGAGTCCACAGCATGAAACCTTGAATAGGAAAAAAAAAGGTGACATCTTGTCAACAGATGGTCATTGGCGCCAATTCAATGCCAACTTGGGGCACAGTGAAGCTCGGCTGTGAAAACAGCCTGTGAGGCAGCCCTGCCTGGGAGTCAGGTGGCCCTGGGCCAGGTCCCTTTCCTGACCTGCTCTGTTCTGACCACACAGCTTCAAAGCCTCAGCTCAGCCACCAAAAGGCAGTCTTCAGTCTCTGCTGGAAAAGAAAATGTGTTCCCAGAGCCCGAGAAGAGGTGGTTTGTACAGACCGGTGTCCCTGCACCTGGTCCCTGATTGGTCTGTTCTCATGTAGACTCCAAATCCTCAAAGGTTGATTGGTCCAAAAGGCAATGTTCTCATTGAACAGAATAGAGTCACTCTGGTTGGTTGAAGCTGCACAGCTCTGATTGGATGGGGAAAGCCTCAGTTCTATTGGTTGAAATAGGATTCCAGGAAACCTTTATAAGCACTGGCTCAGATGGCAAAACACAGTGCCGGCAGGTGATGCAGTGCAGAGGTAGGTATAATGCAGGTGGCTCCCTCTGAAGTGAAGTTTGTGGAGAAATGGCTACTACTCTCCAGTTTTCTTTGCTATTGGCTTTAATTTTTAGTGTGTGTGTGTGTATCCTCACCGGAAAATATGTTTTTATTGATTTTTTTTTGAGAAAGAGGAAGGAAGAGAGAAAAGCATTGCTGCGAGAGAGAAACATCAGTTAGCTGCCTCTTATATGTGTCCTAACTAGGGACTGAACCTGAAACCTAGGTGGGTGCCCTGACTGGAAATCGAACCCACAATCTTTTGGTGTATGGGAGGATGTTCCAACCAACTGAGTTACTCAGCCAGGGCTGCTAGATTCTGTTTTTAAAAATGTGAGCCCAGGTAGCCACCAGGAGTCCTTCCTAATAGGTGTTTTTTTTCTTGGCGTTCACAATCTATACATGAGCTTTTCAGTTTTGAGAACTTTATACTACTAGAAGGTCTCTCAGTTTTGGTTTGGCTGGTGTTTTTCCCATAATAGAGTGGGATTGTGGGATTGGGGAAGAAAGACCACAGGTGAAGTGTCTTTCTTGTCACATGAGGTCGAGGGTACCTGATCATCATGATTTATCACTGATGAAGTTGACCATGATCCCCTGGCTGAGGCAGTTTGTCAGGCTTCTGTACTGTGAAGTTATTCACTCCACCCCCACATGCCTTTTTCCATACGTGCCCTTTGAAAGGAAGTCACTAAATACCCCACCCCCACCCCACCGGCCCCGAAGGTGGGTGTTATGTGCCACCTCCTAAGTCTCTGCCAGCACCAAAGCCTCATAATGAATGCTTTGCTGTGCCCTGGAAGCTTGCACATGTAACCATAAAGAACGCCTTCAGCGGTGGCCAGAATAGCAAAGCAACCGAGATAAATACCAAACTAGGTGATGGCATCGATAAGCAATTCATCATAGACCATCAGGAGGTATGGCCCTGGCTCATGCTGTATTTTGTCCCTTTGCCTTGTAATTGGTACTTTAGCGGGACTATAAAACAAACTGTAACAAAGTAGGATCTACATAATTACTTGGAATTCTGCATGGATTTGCCTAACCCACTCCATTTATTTCTTCAATCATTGTTACATACAAGCATGTGGGTATCATTTTATAGTTTTCATTATAATCCTACAGTACATAACTTTGTTGCTCAAATTGTTCTAGCTTTGGCCATTGGGAGTTCTTTCCATTGTTCCTGTATCTTTTTGCCATAACCTCAACATGTTTTGTAAACTCTTTTTGTTTTTAAAAAATATATATTTTATTGATTTTTCACAGAGAGGAAGGGAGAAGGATAGAGAGTTGGAAACACTGATGTGAGAGAAACATTGATCAGCTGCCTCCTGCACATCTCCCACTGGGAATGTGCCCATAACCAAGGTACATGCCCTGGACTAGAATCGAACATGGGATCCTTCAGTCCACAGGCCAACGCTCTATCCACTGAGCCAAACTGGTCAGGGCTGTTTTGTGAACTCTTCTTTATTTTCTGGCACTACAAGATGTTCCAGGTCATTTCCAGGCATATTTCCTGTCTCATCTTAGGCTCAGCCATTTCTCCAAGGAGCCCCAGTTCCATTTGCTGAAGAATTAGAGGTCTGGTGCATGAAAATTCATGCATTGGAGGACGGGTCCCTCAGGCCGGCCTGCCCCTATTCACAGTCCAGGACCCCTCAGGGGTGGGAGGTGACACTCCATCACACCTCTACTGCTGCCACTGCCGGCAGCGCAAGCTTCAGCCAGCCCTGGTTACCTGAGCCTCAAGTAGCCCTAGGCGACTGGGTAGCCACCATCTGAGACTTTCCCATGCCTCGGGCCAGCCCTGGGCAACTGCGGGGCTGAGGGGATTGGGCAATGCCATCTTGTGGATGTGGGTGCCACCATACTTGAGGGCATGGCAGTCAATTAGCATATTCCCTTCTTATTGGCTGTGGACATTCCCATATTTGCAATGGTGTGATAAGTCAATTAGCATATTCCCTCTTTATTAGATAGGATTAGAGGCCTGGTGCATGAAATTCGTGCATGGGGGTGAGGATGTGTGTCCCTCAGCTCAGCCTGCACCCTCTCCAACCTGGGACCCCTTGATCCCAGTGGGATCAGGCCTAACTAGGCAGTCAGACATCCCTCTCACAAACCAGGACTGCTGGCTCACCTGCCTGCCTGCCTGATTGCCCCTAACTGCTTCTGCCTGCCAGCTTGATCACCCTCTAACCACTCCCCTGCCAGCCTGATCAATGCCTAACTGCTCCCCTGCAGGCCCATTTGCCCCTAACTGCCCTCCCCTGCAGGCCTGTCACCCCAACTGTCATCCTGTGCAGGTTTGGTCACCCTCAACTGCCCTCCTCTGCCAACCTGGTCACTCCTAACTGCCCTCCGTTTCAAGCCTGGTCCCTCCCAACTGCCCTCCCCTGCAGGCCATCTTGTGTCCACTGGGGGTGGCCATCTTTGACCACATGGGAGCGGTCATCTTGTGTGTTGGAGTGATAGTCAATTTGCATATTACCTCTTTATTAGATAGGATGGCATTAGAAACCAAGATCTGAGCGATACATGTGCTCACTGTGACTGGAGTATCATTGGTCCTAGACTCTCTCAGCAGACAGAGCTTGGAAACATGAGCGTGCACATATCCATAGTTATTTCTATATTTATCATCTGTGTCTATATGAAGTGAAACACGAGTTTATACTGATGTCTCATAGTGACTCACCTCCTGATTCCTTCTAGCCTTCTCCTTGCTTATTGGTAAAATCTCAGCTCAGCACTGAGGAGCTGGTGCCAACCACCCGCCATCCTTTGCTAATCCTGTTAATCCCTGTGTACCCGCACAGCAGTGTCAGACTTGTTCATCCCTCCACCTGTAAGAAACAGCTTTATCAGCTAAAGTTCAAGTGCATGTGTGCAGTGTCTTGTTTTCAGTCTTACAGACACCACTCATTCCCAGTTCCTCAGGGAGCACCTGTTCCCCCACCTCCCTCAGCATGAGTGGCATGCGTCAATACACAGCTGCATTCTTTTGTCAGTCTGCATCCCATCCTGTAATCCCCTGACCTCACTGTGCCATCCTCTGTGTGATTCACTATGCCACTGTATATTCACTGTGTAATCGGATGGAACCACACGAGATCCTGAGTGGAGTCTAAGGCTGAGATTTGAGAAAGGTGTCGGCAGCCTCATTTGGATTCAGAGAGCCGTGGCAGGGACTCAGGGCCAGGACCTCAAGGGACAGCTCATTTTCTGGCCTCACAGGGATGTTTTCTTCATTATTTTAGAGCAATTTCCTAAAAACCTACACCTTACTTCCCTTTGTCCAAACCTAAAAGATCTCATGTTTTCCTTGAATATTATTCCCACCCTTCCCAGCAGGGCTCTCCTCATGGTGCAGATGTGCTCACAGCAGGCATTGCCTCCACCCTGAGTGCGCTGCAGCGCGTGGAGCCCGCTTTCCAGATGACTGGGCAGCACTTGGCCTCTGGGCATGACCGGGCAGGAAGCGGGATCCGTGGGTAAAAGGAGTGTCACATTCACTGTCCAGTCTCATCCCCTCCGGGCCCTGCTGAGCTCTGCTCCAAGCTGGACTTTGCAGGAAAAAGAGATGACGTCTCTGAAACAAGGAAGTGTGTTCCCCTGCTGCCTGGGGCCAGGCTCAGTGTGTGCAATGGCATAAGACTGGAAGCAGTAAGTGGAGGTTTATCCCAGAGTTACAGGAGGCTTTAAAATTACTAGTTCCAGCTCCTAGCCAGAGGTGAGGCAGGGGTTGGGAGAGAGAGAAACTGAACAGCAAATAAGACCTCTCCATCCTCAGTGTCTCCTCTCCCAGCCACATCCCAAAGGCAGAGACCAAGGAAGGGGAACTGTCGCCTAGAAATAGATACACACTTCAAGGAAGAAGAGCTAATGAAGTGCAGGAGGAGTGACACCAGGGCCGGGAACTCGCTGAGGACCTTTCTGCTCCGCAGGGCAAAGCCTCTGCGAGGTGCTGCTGAGGGCCCTGGCCTGGCTCACAGCTGTGGTGTGAGTGACCTGAGCTGGGAAAGGAGAACTGACTGACCAGTGAGGGACATTTGCTCCATGCTTTATCATCCTTCCGCATAGGGGCGAGCAGAGAAAGGGCAGATACCACTGCTGAGACAGGGTTCTGGCTCAGGGGTGTGGGAACCCCATTCCCAGTGCCATCCATCTCCCCTGGCTGGCTGCCCTCTTGTGGTCAGTGCGTATCATGGCAACTGGTTGTTCTGGTCATTACATTGTAACAGTCGCTCAAACTTTTATATATGTAGATATAGATAACTATATTTGTTTTTTAGGGCTTAAACAACAGACATTTATTTTCTCATAGTTCTAGCGGCTAGAAGTCCAAGAACAAGGTGTTGGCAGGACTGATGCTTTGTCTCTTATGAGGTGCTTAGGGCAGGTGCAATGTTTCTGGTATCTGGTACCTGATATCTAGTTTCTAGACACCAGGTGCTCAGTAAACAACATTGGAACATATTCTATATAGCATTCTTTACACACACACACACACACACACACACACACGCACGCACACACACCACATACATATACTCGCAATGTGGAAAAGTCTCCTGGAGAGGGAGCTAGAATTGGGTTATGAATTTTTCCCTCATCTTCTATGTCTTTTATTATTTTCTGAAAAAGACATTGTTCCTAGTAACAAAAAGAGAACCATTCTGTCAACATCAGATGAGCAAGATGTTTTTTCAGCACCACAGATGGGTTTGCAAAACACACCCAAACTCTCCTGCAGGCCCTGCTGTGGCTGTGCTGCATTGGCTGATGGCTACACGACAGACTCAGTCTAGGCTTCATTCCCAACCCTATCAGACACCAACCCTCTCTCTCTCTAGCAACCAATCTCCAAAGTACCCCAAAAGGACATTTATAGATTATATACAAACTATATATATAATTTTAAGAAATCAACATAATTCACTAACTATAGTAAAAAAGAAATAGAAATAAAAATAACTTATAATAAAAATTACATGTATTTTCATAGTAAATATTTGCACATTAATTACACTAAAAGGCATAATGAGGTAGATCCTCCTGGGGTGGCTGCTACCAGCACAACATGACATACCTGCTCAGGTGTCATGTCAGTGACTCGGACACTTCACGACCACTGCCAGTAGGGACGTGATTCTCCTGGAATCCTGATGATGCATGATAAAAGTGTTTTAAAGTCTGGAAAATAGGGTATATATAAAAAACATGCAAAAAATGCTTCATGTGTATCTGTGAATCAAAGTGAGGCTCTAGACATAACTGGTTAGAAACAGGTTTGCATCCCCATGATGTCCAGTGGCCATTAGCAGTTGTGCAGGACGCCAGGTGCTTTATCCTGGCTCAGGCCCACCCTTTGCTTTGCACGATATCAAGCACCACAGGTCTTAAATGCCAGTGGCATCTCCTAGCCACCATAAACAACAAACCAACAAACATGTTCCGAAAAGGGATGAGGCTTACCAGATGCCTCAATGTGGCTGAAAGCCTCTATAACTAAAGCAGCACGGTGCACGCATGGGTAAACGAATGGAACAGAATAGAAAGGCTAGGAATTCACTAAAGGCTACTTGGAGATCCCTGCTATCCCAGTGGCACCCTAAATAATGGGGAAGACAGGCATTGTAAATATATTCTGCTAGCATATGAACAGCTATTTGAAAACACACACACTTTGACCCATACCTCACATCTTACTACAGGATAAGCTGGAAGAGGATGAAACTTAAAAAGTGAATGATAAATTCCTTCATAACATGGTGATAAATGTGACTACATAAAAATATCACAAGCAAAGTCAAAGGACAAATGAGAAATGGGAAATGAGAAAATATTTGCAACATTCACCACCAATAAAAGACTAATCTCCATAATAAATAAAGAGCTCATAGCAAAAAGTAACTCTTCCTCCACCCTATAGTAATATCAGCAAAAGACATGAACAATCCATTCATAGAAAAAGGCACAAGACCCTTAGGCATATGGAAGAAAACTTCTCTCATAATAAGAGACATGCAAATTAGTACACCCTGAGCTGCCATCTCCATCTGACAGATGGACCTGCACAAGCTCAGGCAGTGAGACCACCGCTCTGACATACTCCAAGGACAAGTGGTGCAGTCACCGTGAAGGAGAATTTGGCCAGGTCTCCCAGAATCGAACATACATTTACTTTTTGAACCAGCACTTCCACTTCTAGGAATTTAGGCTGAAAAAATAAACATCTCTACCAAGAGACAACAACAGAGTCACATGGTTTTTCATAGAGCCGTTATTTAGAAGAGCTAAATATTGCTGACAACCCAAAGTCCTCCCGTGGAAGACTGAGTGACGAAGCACAGGCACATGTGCCGGGAAGGCGGTGCAGCTACAGGAGGTGAACACTGCCGAGCTCTTCGCACCAACGTGAAATAATTTTGAAAGTATATTAAGGGGAAAAAGCAAGAGATGAGGTGTAAATCATATGCTACACTTTGTGCATAAGAGAAAGGAAAATAAGCAAATAGTAACATATTTTTCAAAAAGAATGATAGGTAAAATCAGAAACCAAGGAAGTGGGAGTGAGATAGGAGCAGGACATAAGGGGTAGGATAGGAATGAGTATTGCTTATTATATGGTTCTGACTTCGGAATTATGTAACCATTTCACATATTCAGAAGAAAATTAAATAACAAAATTTAAAGCCCTTTAAACCTGGATGAACACAAATACACAATGATACCATATGTCAAATTGGGAACATAAGTACACAGGAGGAAAGATTTAACTTAACCTGAAGGCAGTACTCCAAGCACACAATCTTAGCGGAACTTACTCTTAGGGCAAAAGCTCTGCAAAGAACTCTTTTTAAAAAGCGATCGGGGAAACGCTGGTTCTGGGCTGCTTTATGCAGTTCCCAGATTGCATTGACCAAAAACTTCCATCCGTGTGGAACAGGCTCCCATGCTTCCCTTCAGCACCTGACAGGTGCTAACGCCAGGCCATCCCTTTCTTTGCTCCTGACCGGCCACCTGCTCTGCAGCCACCAGCTGCTCTGGAGGCCCAGCTGCTCACAGAAGCACCACAGCGCCTGGTGCCTGAGCAGGCCGCTGGCCCCGCTGGGCCCCACCCAGTGACCTTGCCTCCTTCAGTCGCTGTTTCCATGTCTATCAGTAATAATGCAGACAGCGTCCTCGGACCAGTGCTTCCCTTTGCACCTGAGCCCTCGCCGGTCTTCTGCAGGGATCCTGGCTCCATCTTTAGCCAAAACCTGTGGCCAGCTCCTGGAGGAAGGAGGCTCTGTCCTTCTGTCCTTGTCTTCTCTGTCGTCCCCACACTGAGACCCGAGCACATCCTGCAGCCTGGGCGCAGACCGTGTTCCTCCTGGGACAGCTACTACCATTAGCCAGAGGCCCACTGGGACTCACAAACAAAGCAAACAGACCTCTCTGCCTATTCCTGGTAGAAGAAAGTAGATTGTAACACCAAAAGGACAGCCCAGGCATTGCTTTATTATAGAAACCTCCAGGAGAGTCCTGGGCCGGGCATTGGCAGAAGTGATCTCCATGTGGATGGTTTGCTTGGGAGAAGGGGCTTGCCACGTTCTCCTGAAGTGTCGCCTGAAGAGAGTCCTCTTCAGCTCGACAGTTTCGCACTATGAACACGTGACCTCTGACTGCACAGTGAATTCAGGGACGGTTCTCTCGTGTGACAGCTCAGGACTCGGAAAACTGCTCTGCTCTTGGAGGTTCCTCACCAGCTGCACGTGGGGTGGGAGCACCGCCAGCAACGCTCTGAGCACGCGAGGCATCTCTCAGAAGAGTGGAGAGGAGAGAGAAGGGGGCAGAGACTGACAGGAAGGAAGAGATGCCCCATCCCCAGCTATGCCAGGGACACCCGGGGCTCTGGGTTCCTGCCATGCAGCAGACCAGGCTCCCACACAGTGGGGGCCCTCGCTCATGGGCCTCTGTCTCTCTCAGTGGTGGCTCCTAGCACCACAGGCACCCTTGAACTCTGAGGTGCCCTCCTCACCCCCACCCTTCCTCCCAACTAGTTCCTACTTCTGTTTCAGAAAGTCCTTCCAAGGCCTCCTCAGACTGTGAAGGAGGACCGTGCCTGCTCACAGCACCCAGCTTGGAGCTCAGCCCCGTCACCCTGCGGCCTGTGCACCCTCGTGCCCATCTCCCCGTGTGCTGGACCGTAGGGGGCCAGAGCAGCGCTCCTCATCTTACATCCCCGTGCTGAGCCTGGCGGAGACCCTCAGCCACAACGGTGATAGAAATGCTTTTGTGTAAATGAATGAATAGTTGCTGGGTTACATTTCCAAAGCTGCGGGAAAGTCAGTGCTAAGGCCCTGGCCTGGGAGAAGGGCTGCGTGCCTCCCCAGGGCTCAGGCAGGGGCTCCTTTTGGGGAGCTGCCTGAGCACCCCACGCTCCCTGGGATCCGTCCAGGTCCAGGAGAAGGATGAGAGAGTGGCCTGAGTCCGAGGGAAGTTGGGACTAGCCCACACCCGCAGGATGTCTATACAACTGGGGAAACAGCACGGAAATGTGTCCCACATGGGTCCCGGCCTCAGGGACTTGGGAGGGAAGGTGGGAGGCGATGTGGATGAGACAGGCGGCTCCCGGTGGGACACTCAGTCCCCCTTACATCCTGTGGCCACCATCTGGTGTGGGAGGTGGCAGGCCTCCTGCTGGTGTGGGAGGTGGCAGGCCTCCCGCTGGTGTGGGAAGTGGCAGGCCTCCTGCTGGTGTGGGAGGTGGCAGGCCTCCCGCTGGTGTGGGAGGTGGCAGGTGCGTGCTTCCCCAGGGCTTGGGCAGGGAGGGCCTTGGAAATAAGACACTCCCCTCCCCCCACCCACCTGCCTTCCCCAGCACACTCTCCTGCCTGGAGGGTTCAAAACTGCCATACATATAATTGCCAAGGCTCGGCAGCGTGGCAGAGTACAGGTTTCCCACCTGTCACTCCATTGGTAAATTATTTATGAAGCTATAAATAGCCTGTTTGCTGGCCCATTGACAAGGCTGTTTCTTTGCCATGTGACTAAAAAGCAGAAGCAAATCCAGCTGCCGGAGAAACCGGCCACGATGTTTGTTGGTGCCGTCACCAGGCACCCCTGCCCGCCCCCCCCCCCCAACCTGGCAATTGCTCTTGACCAACAGGTACAGTTGTGGGTTGGGCTTTTGTCAGGAAACACCATATATCACGGAGAAACAGGTGCAGTGAAGCTGAATTCCTCCTGTCTCCTCTCAGGGAGGGAGGGAGGGCAGGGGTCACACAACTTGGAGCCATGGACTCTTGGAAGGACTAGGCCACCCCTGGGCTCAGACACCCCTGGCTCACAGGGAGGCCCCTGTCTATTAGACCAGCCTTTCTGTAAGGGTCCCCACCCTGTCCAGACTGGGAACATCAAACCAAACCCTAAAAGACCAGGGTAGCCATTTTCAATGGGTGTGCCACAGACTTTCAACCCTGCAGTACCTGACTGCCCAGACGTGGCCTGCAAGAGCATCTGTGACAATGGTGCCGCCCAGACACAACCCCAGCTCGAGCCAGGGACGTCTGTAATGTGGTATGTGCAGCGAGTTCTCTCCAAGCGAGTCATTCTCAATTCTGAAAGGATCTAAGGGGTAGAACTGGCTGGGAAATGGCCGTTTACCAGATTCCTGGCATGCGCCCAGCTGTGCAGGGCACGCTGCTCACACTGCACATTGGGAGGAGGGAGGCACCTCAAGTCCCATTGAATTCACACTCAAGTAAATGACCTCCGAGGAAGCAATTACTGAGGCAAAGTGGGGCACTTGACTATGGCATAGTGAGTTCTCAAGTCCCTCTGTTCCCTCTAAACATTGCTGCCTACTTGCAACTCCAGCTCTCACTTGGGAAAACTGGGCTCTGAGGAGGAATTAGTCCAGGGAGTTTATGGCAGAACCAGCCCTGGAGCCTCAGTCCTAACTTGCTGCCCCTGCTCCCATCACATGGGTGGATTCCTCCTTATGACACCATCTGTGGGCCCCAGGACCTTTGCTCATGCTGTTTCTGCTACCTGGAGTGATTTGTTGCCTTGGATATTCACATGTTTTGCCCCTTCACCTCCTTCACCCTTTCATGAGGGTTTTTCTAATCATCTATAATAATAAAAGTATAAAATGCAAATCGACCGAACAGCTGTCCAGATGTCCTTCTGGACGACCTTCCGGACAAAGCCGGGGCTGCATCCATGGGATCAATGCAGCTGCAGTAGCTGTGAGAGAGGGATCAAGGCCTACTTTTGCATGAATTTCATGCATCAGGCCTCTAGTTCTATATAAAACTGTAATCATCCACCCAGCTCCCCTTATAAGCCTTCCTACTTTGATTTCTCCAGAACCCTTAACCATTTCTAATATACTATACTAGGGTCCTGGTGCACAAAAATTTGTGCACTCAGGGGGTCTCTCAACCCGGCCTGTGCCCTCTCGCTGTCTGGGACACCTCAGGGGATGTCCACCTGCTGGCATGCCTGGCCAGCCTGGGTGAGGGGGTGATGGCTGTTTGCAGGCTGGCCAAGCCCCCCAGTGTGGACCCTCACCCCATTGGGGTGTGGCAAGCCTAGGTGACGAGCTACGGGCTGTTTTCAGGCTGCCAACAGTCCCTTAAGGTTTTGGGTCCCTACTGGGGTACCTGGCCAGCATGGGTGAGGGGTTGAGGTCCATTTTCAGGCTTTCAGGCTGCCCACAGCTCCCACTGACCCAAGGTCCCAGTGAAACTGGCTGGAATCAGGTCTCTGGTGTTTATTTATTTTCTATAATTGAAACACTGTTGCTTTGAGCCAAGGCCTAGGCAGGTGAAGAAGCCTCTTGTTTGTTTCAGCTCTGTGGCTTCTGTAATTAAAACATTGTTACCGTGAGCAGAGGCTCAGCTAGCCTAGGCAGGCAGTTGCAATGGAAGCCTGCTGTTTACTCTAGCTCAATGGGTAGCAGCCGCCATCTTGGCTGGGCTAATTTGCATACAGCTGCTCTGATTGGCTGGGGGCATGGCTTGGCTGGTGGGTGTGGCTTAGGCATGCCAGAGAGATGGTTGATTTGCATATCACTCTTTTATTAGATTAGATAATCATTTATTGAGCTTATTTTTCTCTCCATGTAAGAATGTAAATATCATAATGTCTGGTCCCTCCCCCATTATTATATCCCCAGAGTGCAGGGCAAATAAATATGTGCTAAAGAATATATTTAAATCATACATGTTACATACACATGTTATACATACATATCATATACATATTATATATTATATATTAGTACTAGGGGCCCGGTGCATGAAATTCGTGCACGGGGAGAGGGTGGGGGTTCCTCAGCCCAGCCTGCCCCCTCTCACAGTCTGGAATCCCTCAGTGGATGTCCTATGATGGCCCCAGTCTGCCAGGAGCCTTTTGTGTGTGTGTGTGTGTGTGTGTGTGTGTGTCGCCACTGGGGACCTGCCCCCAGCCGCATCTGAGGCTCGGAGCAGTCCTCCGGTGTGTGTCTGCCTGCTGGGGGCCTGCCCCCAGGCACACCGTCAAGGCTTGGAGCAGGCACCCCCTCTATGTTGATCTCTCAGACTCTTGCCCTCCCCTGCATGTTGTTCTCTTTTTTGAGCTGTGGCCAGGGCTGGGTGCTGCCTGCCTCCCAAGCGTGCCTACTGCCCATCTTCCTCCAGCCACCAGAAAGCAGGGAAAACCCCGCCTCTTGGTCAGGCCAGCCTTTTCCTGCTCCCTGATCCCCGGAAGGGAACTGGGGAGCCGCCAAGCAGGCCCCCAGCCGCCAAGAGCTTGCTTTCCCTCTCCCCAGTGCCCCCCCAAAGGGCCTGGGGAGCTGCCAAGCAGGCTGCCGACTCTTTCCCACTCACCCGTACCCTGCTGCCTTGCTTTCCCGCTCCCTGGTGACCTGCAAGAGGCCTGGGAAGCCCACCAAGCAGGCCGCTGACCC